>JXCR01114137.1:111359-185387 GCA_002079205.1 Phalaenopsis hybrid cultivar | reverse complement strand
TATATATATATATATAATTATATGTTTAAGGATTATTTTTAAGAAATTTTTCTTTCCTTATTATATTTATTTATGCAAAATATTGGATCTGATAGTTTAGTACCTTACGATTTCAAACTAGAAGGTACTATTAGAAAAATTTGAAAACAACAAAAAGAAATTAAAAATTTAAATAAATGGCGAATAACTTAGATATCAAATAAATGAAAATTGATAAAGACCTTTAAGAGATTATGCTAATCCGACAGCAGATGAACTTCACTTGACTATTCTAAATCATGATGTTGTTGCTAATTCATTTGATCTTAAACCTACTATTATCCAAATGGTACAAAATAATCAATTTGGAGGTACACTTATTGAAGATCCTAACTTATATCTTGCTAATTTTCTTGAAATTTGTGCTACTTTTAAATATGTCGGAGTGTCTAATGATGTTGTTAGGCTTAGATTTTTTCTTTTTCATTAAGGGATAAAGTCAAAGCTTGGTTAAATTCATTAAAACCTTGATCTATTAGTACTTGTGGAGAACTAACATAAAAATTCTTGGCTAAATATTTTACACCCTCGAAAATGGCTAAGCTTAGAAATGATATTACATCTTTCTGTCAATTTGAAGGGGAATAAATATATTAAGCCTGAGAAAGATTTAATGATCTTCTTAGAAAATGACCACACCATGTTTTACAAGATTGGTTAATAATTCAAACATTTTACAATGGATTAGTGGGATCACTTACATCTATTATAGATGTTGCTATAGGTGGATCACTAATGTCAAAACCTTTTGACGAAGCATACTCTTTAATTGAAGAAATGGCTACTAACAATTTTCAATGGCCCTATGAAAGGGTAAATCCTAAGAGAATAGCTAATATTCATGATTCTAATGCAATGTCTATTTTGGCAACTCAAATTGCTACTATTTTGAAAAAGATTGATCAAATTGGAGTGAACTATTCCCAAATACCCCTAATATTAGAGGACAGATAATTGATACTCAATCATCTTATGAAACTTTAAATGTTATAAATAATTGAAATAACAATTCCTATTCTAAATATTATAACTCTGGATGGAAAAATCACTCTAATTTTTGTTGGAATAATTATAACAATTCGGTGAATCCCTCCAGAAATTTGAATAACCAAGGAAATCCTAATTATCGACCTTATTGTCCTCCTTATTTAACTCTAACCCTAACCCACAAGTTAAGGAAAAGAAGTTGACAATGGAAGAAGTAATGTTGAACATGGGAAACTAATTACAGAATCAAGGGGCTGCTATTAGAAATATTGAAAATCAATTAGGACATATTGCTATTGCACTCAGTAACAGACCTTCTGGAATTTTTCTGAATACTGTGGAAATTAATCCAAAAGATCAAAATAAAAATCAAATTAAAGCTATTCAATTATAAATTGGAAAAGAAGTTGAAATAAGGATCCAAAGTGAAATTGAAGTTGATGAAGGAAGAAATGGAAAGTGACCAAAATGAAAATGAACAAACATAAGGTCCTTTAATAAAAACATTACCTCCATTTCCTCAAAGGCTGAAGCAAAAGAATAATTGGAAATCCTTAAGAAATTAATGATAAATATTCCTTTTGTTAAAGCTTTGGAACAAATGCCAAGTTATGTGAAATTTATGACGGATATACTAAACATGAAAAATAAGTTTACAGATCAAGAGACCGTTGCACTTAGTGAAGAGTGTAGTGCTATTATTCAAAAAAAGTATCCTAAAAAATGAAAAGATTCTGGTAGTTTTACTATACCTTGTGCTTACGTTGAAATTTTTTTTGGAAACGCTTTATGTGATTTATGAGTGAGTATCAATCTTATGCCTCTATCAATCTTTAAACTTTTAGATTTGGTAGAGATTTCCCCTATAACTGTAACTCTTCAGTTTGCTGATCGATCAATAACTTATCCAATAGGAGTTATAGAAGATGTATTAGTAAAAATGGATAAATTTATTTACAATAACCTATCATAAAGGAGTTATAGAAGATGTATTAGTAAAAGTGGATAAATTTATTTTCTCTGTAGACTTTATAGTATTAGATATGGAGGAAGATAAAGAGATTCCTATTATTTTGGGGAGACCATTTCTTGCAACAAGAAGAGCAGTGATAGATGTGTAAAATTGATAATTAATAATGAGAGTTGATGATCAAGAAGTAACATTTAATATTGCAAAAGCTATGAAATACTACGATAGAGAAAAGATAATGAATGTTTCAGGATGGAAGTTACTGATTATCTGAGTAATGAGTAATTTAAGAATGAGTTTGAAGACAAATTAAAGGAAGGATATTTTTTTGAGAACAAGGATGAGATAAGAGAAGAGGATTTGGATTATATTCAGGATAAATTTAAAACTTTAGACTTGTTGGAAAACAATAATAAAAATTTTATTCCTTTAAGTACTAAACCACGTGAATATGAATTGAAAATATTACGCCCCCATTTAAAATATGCATTTTTAGGAGAGTCATCTACATTGTCTGTTATTGTATCTTCTGAATTAACGAAAATTTAAGAACAAAAATTAATACAGATGTTGAAATGTTATAAAAAGGCTTTTGGATGGACTTTAACAGATATTAAATGAATTAGTCCTTCTATTTGTATGCACAGAAGTCTATTAGATGAACAATACAATCCTAATGTTGATCTTTAGAGGAGATTAAACCTAATACCGAAAGAAGTTAAACAAGAAATTTTAAAATGGCTAGATACCAAAATTATATATCTTATTTCAGATAGTGCTTGGGTAAGTCCAATTCACTGTGCTCCAAAAAAAGGAGGAGTGACCTTTGAAGAAAATGAGAAAAATGAATTAATTCCAATAAGATGAGTTATTGGTTGGCGAATTTGTATTGACTAAAGAAAATTAAATATGGCCACCAAAAAAGATAACTTTCCTTTACCCTTTCTTGACCAAATGTTGGATAGATTGGCTGGAAATAAATATTATTGCTTTTCAGATGGATACACTAGTTATCACCAAATTCTAATTACTCCAGAAGATCAAGAAAAAACAACATTTATAAGCTTATATGGATACACCAGTTATCACCAGTTATCACCAGATTCTCTTATTCGTAGAATGCCTTTTGGACTATGCAATACACCTGCAACATTTTAAAGATGTATGATGTCAATTTTTAGCAATTATATTGAACATGGAATGGAAGTGTTTATGGATGATTTTTATATATTCAGAACTTCATTTGAATTAAGTAAATAATTTAGAAAAATTCCTAGAAGTATGTTAAAGAATCAATCTAGTACTAAATTGGAAAAAATGTCAATTTATGATTACAGGAGGTATTGTATTTAGGCATAAAATTTTTGAAAATGGCATGGAAGTAGATCTCAAAAAAATTCAAGTTTTTGAAAATCTATCACCTCCTACTAATGTTAGAGGGGTATGAAGATTTCTAGGACATGCTGGTTTGTACAGGCGCTACAAATTTTTTTTTTTTGAAAATAACTAAGTCATTACGCCAACTTTTAGAAAAAGATAATCACTGCATAAAAGCATTTAAATTATTGAAAGAAAAAAATAATCACTGCACCTATATTAGTTCCACCTGATTGGGAAAAACCATTTGAAATAATTTTCAATGCTAATGATTATGCTATTGGGGTTGTTTTAGGACAAAGGCACAACAAAGTTTTTAAAGTGATATATTATGATAGTAAAACTCTAAATGATGGTCAAATTAATTATACTACTACTGAAAGAGAGTTATTAGCTATTGTTTATGCCTTTAATAAATTTACACCTTACTTAATTGGAACTAAATGTATAGTATATACAGATCATTCTGCTAATAAATAATTGATGCAAAAGAAGGATGCTAAACTAAGATTAATTATATGGATACTTCTATTGCAAGAGTTTTATTTTACCATAATTGATAGAAAGAGAAATGATAATCAAATAGCTGATCATTTGTCTAGATTAAAAAGAGAAATATTAAATAATTTTGTAAATAAAATTTTAGAAAAATTCCCTGATGAACAATTATATAGTATTGATGGAATGAATGTACCGTGGTATGCTGATATAGTAAATTTTATTGTAAGTGATATCTTACCACCTAATATTAAAAATCCACAACTGAAAAAATTCATTTATGATTCAAAATTCTATTTTTGGGATGAATCATATTTATATAAACAATGTAAGGATCTAATTATTAGAAGATGTGTGCCTTATGAGGAAACTCAACAAATAATTGAAAGATGCCATGATTCTAAATTTGAAGGACATTTTGGACCAAATAGAACTTCATATAAGATTTTGTAAGCTTGATTTTATTGGTCTAATCTTTTTAGAGATGTTAATGAATATATGAAAACATGTGATCGATGTCAACTAGTAGGAAATATTTATAGGAGAAATGAAATGCCTCTAAATTACACATTAGAAGTTGAAATTTCTTATGTGTGGGGATTATATTTTATGGGTTTGTTTATGACTTCATTTGGAAATTTATATATATTACTTGTTGTTGATTATATGTCCAAATGGAATGAAACCATTGTTGTACCCAGATGTGATGCTCGGAGTGTTTCTAAATTTTTAATTAAAAATATTTTTTACATATTGAATGCCGAGGGTAATTATTAGTGATGGAAGATCTCATTTTATGAATAAGAGAATCAAAAAATTAATTAAGAAATATGATATTATGCATAAATTTTCTACTGCTTATCATCATCAGACTAGCGGTCTATCAGAGATATCAAATCGTGAAATTAAACAAACTTTAGAAAAAGATGTAAATCCCTATAAATTAGATTAGTTAGCTAGATTAGACACTGCATTATGGGTACATAGAACTGCTTATAAGACTCTTATAAGGATGTCCCCATATAGACTTATTTTTTGAAAAATGTGCCACTTACCAGTAGAATTGGAGCATAAAGCATTTTGAGCTATTAAAGAATTTAACTTTAATCTAAAAGATGCTGGTGGGAAAAGATTATTGCAACTCAATGAACTTGATGATATTAGAAATGAAGCATATGATAATGAAAAAATCTATACAGAGAAAATGAAAATATGGCATGATCGGAAGATTGTTAAGAAGAAGTTTGAACCTGGATAAGAAATTTTATTATATAATACAATATTGATATTATTTCCAAGAAAACTAAAATCTAGATGGTCAGGACCATTTAAAGTGATTAAAGTCTATCATTATAGAACTTTTGTTATTAAAGATCCTAACCCTGAAAAGATATTTAAAATTAATGGGCATCGATAAAACATTACTATGATTAAATAATTTAAAGAAGTTTTAATGTTAAGTCAACCCAACTAAATAAATGGTATGTCGGGCTGATGATGTTAAATTAAGCACTTCGTGGGAGGCAACCCATATATATATATATATATATATATATATATATATATATATATATATATATATATATATATATATATATATATCTATGTATCACTATTTTGTTTGATATGCGATTTATATATTAGTAGATAATAATCCAAAAATAATTTATATATTATAAATTAAGACAAATATTGGTATTGGAAGAAAATTTGGAATCAAATTGAACAAAAAAAATTTAAAAAGATGCGATTTTGGCCTCTGGAGCCGACGGCGCCAGCATGGGCTCTGACGGCGCCTGCTTAACTGATCATGGGCCCGACAGCGCCATCGGGAGTACCAATAGAGCTGATAGTAGTTTGCACGATTCAGGACAAATTTGGCGGGATTTTGCTCCATAATAACCACTGGGAGGTGTTTTTAAAGTCCTAAAAACTACCTTGGCTTTCTAGAAACTTCCTATTTTTGAAATCCATGGCTTTTTATTCTAGAAATACTTTTAGGTACGGAGTTTTCAGTAGAAGAATGTTTATCAGTTTTGGCGAGCAGAGATTATACAAAAAAGTTATTATAAATAAGAGATTGATCACGAAGAGAGGCGTTGTCAATTGATAAAATCATTGTACAAAGAAAGTAGGAAGTTTTGTGCTACACTACAGTTGCAGTTGTTGTACCAGTGGTGAAGGAATTCTATGCCAACTTACATGGTATTATCTAATAAGTTCTCTTTGTACGAGGTAAGGCTATATCATTTACTCTGGCGTGAATTAATGAGTTCTATATGATAGAAAACATTCTAATCTGTCATTATACAAATTTTATCCCTACCAAAGATTTGATGCAAGATGTCTATAATTTTCTGACGGATGAAAGTGATAATTAGAAAATACAAGATGAGGGATATGTTAGTTTCTCTGCTTCATCACTTAATCGAATAACGAAGCACTGTCATTTCTTCATTTTTACAGATTTACTCCTTACCATGAAGATTAGTAGAGTCACCAAAGAAAGTGCTATTTTAAATTATTGCATTCAAATGGACAAACCCATTGATGTAGGATCTATCATTTTTAAATCTATTATGGGTATTATTATGAATGGGCCAACTTATGGAATTGGGCATCCTTCCAAAATTTTCCTACTTTGCAGTCAATCTCAAGTTCCATATGAAAGTTGAGAAAAGTTTTATTACCTTGGGAGCCCATGATTCTTATTGATGATAATTATGTTGGGAATGGAAATGAAGCATTAGATATTATCTTGGATCATTCATCACATGCTTAAACTCCATTGATGCCACCAATAATTTGAAGTTCACTTGCTTTGGAAAAGAAATTGTAGAAAATTAAAAGAGAAATTCAGAGTATAACGAATGCAATAGGAAATCTTAAGTAACTTTTTGATCACCTAGATTGGAGGATGAAGGATAATTTTGATCATACTGCAACATTTGAAACAGGATTAGTGCGAATGTTTAAGGATAAAGGATGGATCGAAGAAAATACAACTGAACAACTCCCATACTGCCCCTGCTATAATCTGTACGTTCATTACCAGTATATGGGGAATATTAGAGGAGGAGAAAGCACTGAAGATGAGGCAGAATAAGTGATGAATTTGGGTTCTCTACTCTTTTAAAATATTTATGCATCTAATATTATTGTGTGGATTTGATTTACTTTGCTTTGCTTTAGAATTATGAACATTTATTGTGTGTATAGTTTTGTGTCATCGTTTAGTGTTGCGGCTTGATTTCAACAATGATTTATAATTTAGTTTGCTATACGAGTTTAAAAGTGTAATTAGAAAAATGTATTTATAAAAAGTTTGTTTTCATATGTAAAAGTTAGTTTGTTGTTGTTTCTGAAAATGATTGTTCATGAAAATGTTTTATTGTGAATTATTGTTAGATAAAACTTTGTGTTTAAAAATACTAGAAAGACTTCGGAGAAAATTGAAAGGAAATTAAAAAATGAAAAAAATTGAAAAATGGAATTCTGTGCTCGGCAGTGGGAAAATTTCTGTTATTTTACTGCCGAGGCTGTTATTGCAGTAGTAATGGAGTTCTATGCCATTTTTACAGAGGCTTCTGAAGATTTTGTTTTCATTCATGGGAAAATGGTTGAGTTTTCTCCAAGAAAAAAAAATGAGTTTTATCAGTTGGAAGATGTGTATTGCTGTCAGTATAAATCATTTTCTGCTATGAATGAGGCCTTGGATGAGATAATTTCTTTTCACTGATGGAAGAGGAACTGGGAAGGTGAAAAATGATGTTAAAATAAACTTTCCTCTTTCTTTGTTAAATGTAGTATCTAAGGCCTGACACTAGTTTATTTCTGGAAGAATGATACCGACAAATCATCACGGTGAGGTTAAAAAGGATAGAGCCATACTAAACTTCTATATCCAGCAAGTGATGAGGATAAATGTAGGCTCTATTATTTATATGAACACTAGATCTATTGCTTTGGGAGAGGCCACTGGTGATTTGGCACACCCTGCCCTGATCTTCAAACTCTGTGAATAGGTAGGAGTTGATTTTAAACCTGAGGAAAAGAGGATTGAGCCTCTAAAAACTATTGGGCCTGCAATATAAAGACATATGAATCTCATGTTGGATGGAGGTCTGAAAGTAAGACCAGAGATATTCCTTCTACTTTGAGTACCCTTACTTCTAGTGACCCTACTCTTCGAGAACTATTGGACCAGATGATGATCCAACAGGGAGATATCTTAAGAATGGATCATAGAATGCAAAACATTGATCCCAGAAATGCTCACACTGATGATTTGATATGACAAAAGTTTGAATATGATGTCGCTTATGATGATGCGATGTTAAGATACAAGAAGGGTGATCATTCCGTTCATTTTCCTACTCACCCTATTTTTACTTCATATTAACGGCATAATTTAGATGTATATGAAGAAGATCATGATGATTGGTGATCTTTCTCTTAGTTTATGTTTGATTATACTTTGTTATTTTGTTGTTTGTTTTTGTTATATTGTTGAGACTTGTTGTTGTTAAATAGTGAGACTTTGTTTTATTTTAGATATTAAGTTGTGAAGTATAGATTGTAAAACTATTTTTTGAAATTTAGTTTAGTTTTGTTGTTAGTACTTAGAATTTTGTTAAATGTATTGTAATTACTTATTTTTTAGAAAATTTTATATGTATTATGAGCTATTTAAGGTTTTAAGTCTTGTAGCTTTTCATATTAGCACATACAATATTTCAGAATTAAGTTTCAAAATCAGAACCTTCAACAAATAAGTCTTTTCTTTTTGTATTTAATCTTTTCTATTACACTATATCAGGGTAGAGAATTAAAAATGCTCCTATTTGGCACAATATATATTAAAACCATTTATCTCATCTCATTTTTCCAAAATCTCATTATAGTGGGAAAGATGCTTTTTCACATAAGAATCTTCATCACATAAACATAGTTTAATAGTTTAGTAGTTACTATTTAAACTTTGCATTTCAGTTTTGTTAGAAGTTAAATAATTTAATTTTGTTAGCATATTACACATTCAAATTTAGTGATAGTAATTTCCTTTGATTTCTGTGAGTTTCCTAGTAAATTTATCATTTGAAATTTAAACCTTCCCCGTGGGATCGATATTCGGGGCTTTAATAGAAAGTCCTTTATTACTTGATAACGATACGTATACTTATGTAGAATCCCAACATTGATTGCTTAAAGTTCTTATTTATAAAAGATTGCATCAAGTTTTTGTCACCGTTATATAGCAGAGTCAAAGTTATATAAATTTTACACAACTACATTTCACGTCGGGAGCTTGACACAAATTGTCCCAAAACATTCAAAATCACTTCAAATGTCTCCAAAATTAATTTGAAACACTCCATTGAGTTCTATTTTACCATTTTGACATATTTTGATGAAAAAGCCCCAAATTGCCTTTAAATGCCCAAGGGACCATTGCTCCATAGCCCATGTGGGAAATTTAATCATCATGGGCTATTTGAGACCTCGACATGGGCTATGGACCAATGGTCCCTTAATTTAGGGGATTTCATCCCATTTTATGCTTAAACTCAAATATCTTTGCCATTATGCCTTGTCATTAGTGTTTAACCATCATTAAGCACCCCTGACCTCTCTTAGCTCAGAAGTGACCTGACTTTGGCTAACCACCACCTCATCCACTAAAAACAAACAGCCTAGAGGAGCCCCAAATGGCCAAAACCCAAAATTAAACTTCCTTGAGTTCACTAAGTCACATTGGCCATTATAGCCTTTCTTCCCTCCACCTTAGTGAGCTTTAGCACCTAATGTCAAGCCCTGAGCTCCACCAAGCATCCATGGCTATAAACTGAGCTCTCCTTGGCCAAAGGGGAGAGTGCTTGAAACCTTGGGGAAACTTTGCCAAAATCTCACAAGAGCCTCTCCAAACCTTCCTAAGTTCAATCCCCTTGCTCTCAGCAACTCACAACCACTCCAAAGAGCCAATTTCGTCACTAAAATTTTCTCGAGAACCAGGACAAATTTCTCCACCACTCCACAGTGAACCAAACTCAAATTAATTGTGCACACACCATCCCTTGAGTTAGAGGAGTTGATTTCCCACAAATGCCTCTTCACAGGGAGCCTCTAACCTAGCTCTAGACCAACACCCAAAATTGGCTTTGATCAAAATCATACCTAGACATATGACCACAGGATGTGACTTCATCATTTGGAGGTTTGTTGGACCCATTCAAAGCTATTACAACCATCTGATTGAGGCCCCCCCTCTCAGAAAAATGTATTGAACCTCAACACTAAACCGATATCAATTTGATTCTCCATAGTATTTACTGTGTTTCTTGCTTTATCAACCGTATAGATAGGTGTGTCTTGAGTAGATAAAGGTGTAGGAACCAAACCAAAGTGATTTAGTTGACTCTAGCTTGAGATCTTATGGTTTTAGTTTGGACGGCTTACGGGTTAAGTCATTTGGGGACGATGAACGGATGTCATACTATTGTGTGTGTATCATTTGAACGGTTGAGATCACGTTGGACAAATAGATGGAATGATAAGGCAGGACGCATGACAACT
Organism: Phalaenopsis hybrid cultivar; assembly: GCA_002079205.1. Taxonomy (NCBI): domain Eukaryota; kingdom Viridiplantae; phylum Streptophyta; class Magnoliopsida; order Asparagales; family Orchidaceae; genus Phalaenopsis; species Phalaenopsis hybrid cultivar. The sequence goes on along the minus strand of JXCR01114137.1, from coordinate 174,943 downwards.
AAGTTAGAAGGTGGCGTCGAATAGCGAAGCTCCGTGTGGTTGTTCGAAGCCGCCGTAGGTTCATTTGGATTAGTAGAAAAATATGGATTCTTTGAATTAATTTAAATGCAAAAGCTATGAAAATCTATATTTTCTAATAAAAAAATGACAAAAATAAATTAAAATTACCCCCTTGATTAGTAAATAAAGAAAAATAATTTAGACCAAAAATAAAAATTATTTGTTGACTCTGTAATTTTTAATTAATTAAATACTCTCTGGGGTATTTCAATTCATTATAACTAAGCATTACTCACCATAACTCCAAATTTTTAGGGTTTGTTTTTCTTGACAGAGGCTATCTTTAATTTTTTCACGGTGATAGGACATCTCTATGCTTCTAACCCTAATTTTAAAACTAAGATGGCTATTTTTGTTTAATTTAATTACATAAACAAGAAAATCACTTGGAAAATTATGGGATAACTTTTACTAAGTTTTCTATGGTCAGAGAAGCTTAAGGAAAATATCTTGATGGTTTGAATAATTTTGTAAATTTCTGCATTTAATTAAGTGTGTATATCTTGTATTAATTTATGTAAATTAAATATTAATCTAAAATTGAAAAAATTAATTTGACATTGTGTGTAATAATTATATTAGCCTAGTGTAAAAATTTGAAAATTATTTGATTAAGTTTAAGCACTGAAGTTGATTTTTTAAGAAACATTGTATTTTTGTACAAAAATAATTAAATTAAATTAAATACATGTAGAAAAATTATGAAAAGTGGTTTTCTATGTTCCTTGTGATCAAGAGCACATAGAAAAAATAAAAATTACTTTTAAGAAATTACTTGATTTTTGAGCTATATTTTAAATTAAAAATAATTGAAAATAATTAAAAATTTCAAAAAGTAAAAAAGTAATTTAAAATGTTTTTAATGGTTCTCTGATATCTTAGGACTCATTATAATAATTTTTCTAAGTTAAAAAAAGTTAAAAGCCTAAAAAATGCATTTTCCTTCATTTTCCCATTAAATTAAATATAATAAATTCATTAAAAATTATTAAAATATAAAATTTGTTTCACTGAGCTCTTTGGACTCAAAGAGGTTTAATAAAAATATAAAAATAATTTTTGTAAATAAAACATATTTTCTATTTTAATCACTAAAATCATTAAATAATTATCAATTAATAATTAAATTTGATTCAAAAAAATCAAAGAATTTTGCCCAATTATTTTAGAACCTAAGGGAATCTCTAATATTTTTTTCATAAACTATAAACTTTATTTTGATTGTTTAAGTAACTTAATTTTGAAGATCTTTTTTTCTAAATTAAAATGATCATTTATATTAAACTAAAATTGGAAAACCACATTTTCTCCTCTCATAGTTTAATTACACTGTATGTGGTACTCTAAAAATTTTAAAGTCATTGGAGTTATGCTTAATGTGTTATGAGTTGGAAAGCCACAAGGGCAAAGTAATAATTTTATATTTTGATGCCTTAATCAAAATTTAGGATTAACTAAAGAGAAAAATAGGGCAATTTTGATCCTAATGAATATGTTTGAATAACTGAAACATAATGGGTTAAAAGGTAGAAACCAATTTGCCACCTTTCCATGCTAAGAATAAATTTATAACTTATTAGATTATCAAGACTTGGAAGTCGATCAAAGTCAAATGATTCTCAAGTGATGGGCTTAAGTTAGAGAGTTGATATTCCATGTATTTTAAGCCCGTGATTTGGATGATATGATCTTTTAATAAGGATATGTTTCACTTAAATCTAAAATCATAATGATTGTCACTTTATCTTAGTGAAAATTTTAAGGTCTTGGTAGTGATATATGCTTGATATTTAAATTCATTTGATGGGATTTAGAAGGATAATACGATTGTTGATATACTCCTGCAAGCCCAACTTTAGTGGTGGGTAAAAAATCTTAAATGACCTAGATTTGTCTTAAAGGCTTTCACTCACATAAATTTTAAGTGAAATATCAACTGATTAATTGAGTACCTTGTCCTCGGGATGATTAAAATGTCAAGATTCACCGAGTAATGGGGTAATTTTAATTTTACCTGCGATGATTAATAGAACAATATGATAAGTTCAAAATGAACTCAAATGTTTTAAGAGATCTTTAAAGCAGTTTTGAGTCATTCCACAAACACTTTTAATTCTTTTGAACATTTTGAAGGACAAATTGAACTTGCTATATTTTTTTCTAAAGTCATCCACTAAGATTTTCCTGGACTCAATAAATCATGTTTAGGGTTTGTTAGATACACCTTCAACTATTCTTAATTTTCACAAAATTATATATACATGTTGTGAAAACTGAAGTTTCAGCGGGAATGCCGACAAGATGACAGGTACGCTTTTATAGTGTTATTTAATTTTTGTCATTTTACATTCTGCAATTTACACTTGCAAAATATTATAACTGCTTGGTTGTACACTTTTTTTTTCTTGCAAAAATTAAAACAACTTTCCAAAAAATTAATCAACATTTTCGAAAATTTAAAATAATTTTTTTCAAAGGTAGCCATAAATCCTTTGAAATTTCATTATACTTAAAATGACCTTTTGAATTTACGAGAGTTCCTTGAAGGAGGTAACCCATGGTCCCTAAGGAGATCTCCCGGGTTTAAATGAGTTCGACAACTCGTTTAAGTAAATTCAAAAGAAAATAGTGATACCGGAATGAGGGAACCATGGAATCCTAACTGGTTTCGCTCTAATCAACTTTAAGCCCCCTAATTAAACTTGAAACCTATTATTTAAATATTTAAACCTTAGAAATTAGGATTGCTACTTTGTAGAGGAGCTTGGAGCTAACTTTGTGGGCAGCTTTTTGCAATAGCTTGAGGATCTACAACAGAAATATGCAACAGCATGAGGATCTACAAAAACATATCTTTCCTTATAATTAAATAACAAGCCATATGACTTCAAGGTTGTCTGCCTAGTACAACATAAATTCTCAAATTCTTATTGAGGCTATTGTATGGCTCTGCTATGCAATTTACGCTCTAATCAGTTTTAGGATTCCGAGGTTGTCATTTGTCACGACCAAAATCCTCATATCTTTTAGGATATTTGTGCGACCGTCTCACATATATGTAAATCCTAATTAATAAAATTGGAAGGATGAAAAACTTAATTCCTTCTCAAAATTTAAGCCAAAATATAGGATAGCTTAGGAAGCCACTGAGGTTCTCCTCAAGATCCATGACATCTTCTAGTTCTTCTTCCTGTTGATTCCAAATTAAATGTTTGAAATTTGAGCCATTCCCTTTTCACATCTCATTGTATGATCATTTGAAAAGCCTTATCCCTTTGAATTCTTGAAGAAAATATCCCCTAATTTTTATCGAGAGTTTTTTTTAGGTTACTTTGATTCTCTAAGATGTAATTAACGATAAGGGCTTGCCCTTATAGAAAACTTTCAAGAACCCAACTAAATATAAACTTGTCGGTCAACTTAAAAAAATGATCTTTTTGTAGACTTAAACATATGTCATAAATTCTTTAGTTTATTTAATCGTGTCTTACCTGTAAGTAGTGTGTCTACCATTTGGGATAGATGCATTGCTTGCAGTATTACGCTCGTTTATATAAAATACTGAGGATATGAGATTAGTTTGGTCTTATTTTTTAAAAAATTAAAATACTACTTTTTCACAAATTCCTTATACATAAATTAAATTAAACTGGGCATCGGGATTTCTATTCTGGTAACTGACAATTTCCAATTTAGCAACCGAAAACTTCTTTCATTTTATCAGTTGTAAGCTCTTGTGCTTCAATATCCAAATATGCCAATGTCCTTAGAATCATTATGTTAAGTGGATTTAACCAGAAGGGAGAAATAGCCCTTGGATCATTTACACTATTAATAAAAGTTTGAGAACTAGTAACAACTGTAAAATTCCATACCATCGATGCAGATACCTCTTTCAATGCTTTACTTGGACGATCATGGATTCACAAGCATAACATGGTTCCATCATCTCTACACCAATTCTTTAAATACTTTAAAGAAGGGCAAGAACATTGCATCCAGAGAGATTTACAACCATTTTCAGTTCATGAATTGGGCATCCATGAAGAGACTGCCTACTACGCACCTCCAAAGAAGAATGTCTTTTCACTTGAAATTGTGGCAAATGCAGTGGGAGATTCAGAAGAATCACAAAGAAGAGGCCATTAAACTTTGATTCAACTATCTACTACCATTTTGTTACAACGAGCTGGTAGAGGTTCATTCAGCCCATACACCCGAGATCGAGGCCTGGGACGTGGACGAGGAAAAACCATGATTGTTGAATGGACTAGGCCGACCATCAACATTGACATGGAAAAATGTTCTAATGAAGAAAGCTTCAAGGAAGAAATGATGATGATAAAATAGAAGAAACCTCAGTATGAAATTTCCTTGTAAGATGTGGAGAAAGATGAATATGAGTCGATGTATGATCAGATCAACAACTATGTGCTTACCAAGACCCTTACCCCAAACTACACTCAAAAGGTTGAGAGTTTAGAGGTCAAGGAAGTCCCTAGTGTAAGTTTGAAGCCGATTAAATTTTTCCGTGCTTCCCCTTCTACTAGTTTTAAAAATCACGTAAATTTGGATGAGGATTCTATTGAATTAATGAAATTACCTGTTGGTTACTTTTCTCCTTGAGTATAAAAGTTAATTCAATAGGGATATGTGCCAAAATAAATACCAAAGGATAAACTAAAACTTTTTAAAAAGTTGTGGAATATTAAAAGTCAAACTCCTAACTCGGAAGAAGGTCTTGGATTTGGTACTGTAGGAGCAGTTGGAGACTCAAAATTTTGCATGGTTGTTACTAGTAGATTGGAAAAGGATTGCCTTGATGTAGAGGATGACAAAAGTGGATGAATTAACGAAGAAATTATATCAACAGTGGATGAATTAAAAGAAATCAACCTCGAGACTGAGGAACAGCCCTGACCCACCTTAATAAGTTCTCTATTTAATAAGGAAGAATCCCCAGAACTGAAAATGTTATTGTTAGAGTTTAAAGATTGCTTCGCCTGGAGCTATGATTAAATGTCAGGACTATCAACATAAGTTGAAGTTCACAAACTTGGGGTGCACAAAGATATGACCCCAATAAAACAAGCTCTCAGAAGAATGTTCCTCGAGATAGAGAAACAAGTCATTGTTGAAATAAAGAAGTTAATAGAAGCTAGCTTTGTAAGAGAAGACCAGTACTGATGCACCAAAAATATATGCATTTTTAGATCTATATTTTATACTCATTTTTGGTGATATTCATTTTAAAGGAAGGTATTTTGCATGTTTTTGGCTTTAGGTACAAGAAATGGACTTTTGGTGAAAAAGAAGCAAAAATAGTGCAATTTAGAGCTAAAACGAGCAAGAAAGAAATTTCTGGCCTGACACATTTTGAAATGTATTTTTATGCTTAATCTATTTCTCCCTTCCCACATATTTTTGAATGAAATTACTGTTTAAAGAAAGATTGTTTTTATTCTTATTTTGTACGACTATCTATTAGAAAGGCAACACATTTGAAACGGGGCAAAACGGAGCTAAAACGAAGCAAAATGGAGCAGAATGGTGGAGCTGCTGCAAGGTGGCATCAACGGCTCCAGAGTCCAAAAAACAACAATAAACGGCACCGATAACACCCAAAAATGGCACTATATAAATTGAATTTTGACGATTTTTGGAAGGTTGCCTGAGTCATCTCTCGAGAAATTCATCCCTACACTATAATAGAGTGTTTTTATGTTACAAAATAATGTTTGTGTGAGGTGAGAAACGTGCACATTGTTTATAGATCTTATAATAGGTGTAAGAATGTAGATTTTTATTTTTTTTGGAGAGATTGGAGAGGGGATTTTGAGAGAATCTGTAAGGAAATGTACTAGCGTTGCATGGATCAGCGGGAGACTTTATGGGAGAGATTTTTATCTTTCTTTCAATAGGGAATAAACTAAGTATTGTGTTCTTCTTTATCTTATAATTTTGTAAACACTTATCTAGTAGATTTTCTTTGATGACAAGAAGTTTTTGTTGTGTTTTCTTCATGCTTTGTGATGTTTCTTTCTCACTCTTTCTTTCTATTAGGAAATAGTGGCATGAGAAGATTATGCCATTGTTATTCTTTTACTTTTCTTTTGTAATGAGTAGGATTCAAGTTTAGGATATTTGGACGCATGCTAGAAAAAGTTTTGATTATCAATGTGATGGTTTTTACTTGCACTTCATTCACATTACAATAAAAGCCCGTTGTAGTATTAAAATTCATTGTAATTTCATTAAGACCCGAGAGGGCAGTGTAATTCTCAAAAAAATGGAACCACATTTAAATTTCATGGATTGTGAAGTTCAAGAGGGTTGAGTGCAAATATATAGAGAAATATATATATTACTATGCGAAGAGTTGGAGATTTTAGGGTGACAGACTAAAATCCCTAATTTGGTCTTAGTGTTTAAGAACTAAAGAGAGAGTTAGCCCTCAGAGGAAGGGAAGTGGGAGCTCAGGAGTGAGAGCTAGTATCCTCCCAGCCTATCCATGAATTTAGAGATAAAAACTAAGACAAGCCAACGATTCTCTATAACAGTTGATTAAGGGTAGAGAATTAAAATTACTCCTATTTGGCACATACAATATTTATTGTATCTCATTTGTTTATGTTATACAATTCACTACATAAGAATAAAAGTTTCTAACATCTCAGACTTCTCCGAATAAATTCATAAAAAAAGGGTGGGTTATCTATAGAATTAATATTTTCATTTAGGAATAATTATTAGTTGTTTTACACTTAAGACTTACATTTTGGAGAATTTCTACAAAAACCACTTAAATTGATCTTCCAAACTAAGGACTAATAGTAGTAGACTTGAATTTGACTAAAGACCTGTTACCTAACTTCTTCGTGGGATCGATACTGGAGTTTTTAAGGAAACCCCTATATTACTTGAAGCGATACGTGCACTTGCGTAGAACCACTAGTGTGTAAACTATTTAATATATTTTATAACATTTTAATTTTAACAACTTAATATAAATTGGGTCAAAATTTTGGCCATATTTTTGAAAGTTAAATTATTGTATAATTTTGAGACAGGTGAAGTTTTTGACACTACTTCAGGGGATTTAAATTGACATAAAACACGTAGAAGAACAACACACACTATGAGCACATCAAGTTTTTAGCGTCGTTGCTGGGGAGGCTTCGATAAGAACGTTAGGAGAATTTTAGTTAAACCTGTAAGATTTAGATTTGGAATTTATAGTATTTTTATCTAGTGTGTTTTGTTATTGTGAATTTATTTTAATGAAAATTAAATATACCAAAAATATTTTTGATATCTGTCCTATTAGTTAAGTCGTTAGATTTGTATGTGTAGTTCAAGAGCTGCAGACCTTGAACTTTACGACTCAAATTTGGAGAGAGCTTTTAGAAGGATGATGAATTAGAATAGATCTCATGAATTTAATGTAGAAATAGCAGATCGATAATATAATGAATATTCAAATTTGGATTATAATGCTAGGTGCTTTGAAAGAGTAAACCCCAAGAGAATGACAAATTTTCAAGAAGTTATGCTTACTATTTTAATTTCTCAGTTTGGAGATATTGTCAGGAGGTTAGATCAATTTGTAAAAAGTTATCCTCAAGTACCCCCAATTATTAAGGAAAATTCATTTGGACAATTGATTGAGCCTAACTATTTTGAAACTAGCCATGAGATACATAATCCTTAGTCTGATTATTATAACCCAAGTTGGGAAAATTATTTGAACTTTAACTGGAATACTAATTTTGGAAGAGAAAACCAATTTTGGGAAGATAATCAGTTTAATCAAACATGTAATTGGAATTGTCGGGGCAAATTTAATGATGAACTCTCTTTTCCTCATAAGTTTAACTTCAACCAACATGAATGAAGAGAAGGATTTAATGTTAGAAGAGGTTGCGATTCAAATGACAAGTGAGTTGGGAAATCAAAAGGTTGCACTAAGAAATATAGAAAACCTACCAAAGAAAATTATTAATGCAATTAACATATCCTCCCCAGAGATTTTACCTAGTGACTATGCGATTAACCTTAAAGAGATGAATGATGAGCAATATAATGTTATCGAACTAATATTTAGAAGAGAATTTAAGATTATGTTTTAAGAGAACTTTGAGTTGAGAAATGAGGACAAGGAGACTGAAAGACAAATGGAAAAAATTCCATACGGAATTAGAAAAACTTATTTCCATAACTAAGATAAATATAGAAAGTCCACCTCTACCATTTACTCACTAGCAAGGGGAAGAATTGAAAGACAACACTGAACAAAAGAGTAACCAAGAAGAATTTGATCCAAAATCTAAATTATGTAGAGTTAATGCAATCAAAAATTTGGGAGAACATGAAGTATCTTATAAAGATCCATTTCTTATAAAATTTAAGGATGATATAATTATGAAAATTAAGAAAATCACTAGAAGAATATTGGATTTAGAAAGAAATATGAGGAACAAGAATATGAATCAATCTGAAATGGAAGAGCTGAAAGAAAATTTTAATTTCAAGGACTCTGTAGGAATCACTGGCTCTGGAAAAGATTAGGCGATTGATCAAGGATTACTTAAATGGAATTTTAATCGAGGTGGAATTATTTGTCGAGCTGACGACGTTAAACAAAACGCTTTATGGGAGGCAACCCATAGTTATCAGTGTGGTTTGGTTTAGTGTGCTTAACAGTTATGATTGTCAGTGTTGTATTGTGTTTGCTTTAGTGTGGATTGATCAAGTTGATTGATGATTTGTAGATTTTTGGATTGTTAGTGGTTTGATAACCTTTTTGTGTGTCATGAGGGAGGTCATTTCTTAACTTTCTTTTATGGTTAAACTTGTATGTTCTCTTGTAGTAGTTAGATTAACTAGTCCACTACTACTCAGATCTCACCCGGACTTGAGTTTTAGAAGAGACATTATGAATTTATTAGTAACAATTCCATCTCAATTTTGTTAATTCCTTTCTTCGACCTTGTTTTCATTTTGTAGGGGTAGCTAACCTATTTGATGAGTAACCCGTGGATGAATTTACAATATACTTATAAATGCTTGATGTGCTTAATTATTGGGATATGGTGATGCCTGGTGTTTGTGCTAGAGAACCAATATATCAGGGAAAATCTTAACTTTGGGAATAGAATCTATAAAATTATTTATAAGTACCCAATATATTTATGTAGTGATTTTGTTAGAAATTGGAAGTAATTTAGTGAGATACGATTTGTTAAAGGACGAATTGACCTCATTTATCATGTGTGTTTGTGTTTATGTTACAATAATATAAAGATTTAGAGAACACATAAACTTATATATTCCTATGATGATTCCTATCCTGCTTGTTAGACCTTTCTTTTAATTTTATCAAGCATGTTTAGTTTAAATTTACTTTCTACTAAATGTTTTCAATCCTGATAAATAATTGTAGATGTTTTTGATAAAAATTTTTGGTAGATAGAATTTTTTAAACTATTTATCCTACTTATATCTTCTGTACTAAATGCTATACATGTTAAAAATCAATTTTAGGGATAGGAAGAAAAATAAATTTTAAAGTTAGTATACTTCCTTTTAGTTTAATTTTATTGTAAGCATATTTTAGGCTAGATTTACTTTCTCCTGTAGGCATTCTATCATGGTGAGATGCGACCGACAACAGGGGTGGGAGGAGATCGAAGAAAGAAGAAGAGTCTTTTTTGTTACACCGAGATCAGCAGCTTTCAGTGAAAACAAAATGGGTCGAGCAGGAAAAAGTTAGAGGATCAGGTGGGGAAAACGGGGTTCGAACCCACAAATTCTGGCTTGACAGACCAGCACTCTAACCAACTGAGCTATTTCCCCTTTTCGTCACTACTTTCGATTCAAAAAAGAACCTACCAGTTTGGTTACCTTTTTCATTAGCAAAAAGTAGCTAGTGAAATATCTTAAATTTGATTTGATTTAGAAGGTAACATGATTGATGATTAACTCCTTTTTACACTACAAGCCCGATTTTAACTATGGAGACCAATAACCTTTACTTAATTAAATTTTCCATTGGGGCACCCACCCATATAACTCTTAAATGGAATATCAATTGATTAATTGAGTGTACTAGCCTTCAGAAAAATAAAACATTAAGATTCCCTGAGCAATGAGATAACCTTAGCTTAACCTTAGATGAATAATAAAATGATATGATAAGCTCAAAATGAACTTGAAATATTTCAAGAAATCGTCAAAGTGATTCAGTCATGCTTCGAGCACTTTGGAATCTTTTGAATTTCTAGAAAGGAAAATTAAATTTGCTATATTTTGTTCTAAAATCATCCACTATGATCTTCCGAAACTAAATAAAGTCATAACTTGGGCTTTGCAAGCTATACCTTCATCTACTCCTATAATTTGAATTTCTTGCAAAATTATATACATATTGCTAAAGCTAACCTTTCAGGTGGAGTGGGAAGAATCAACAAGTATGCTTTTAAGTTATTGCATTTAACTTTTTGTACCTCTTGTTTCTTGCTTGTGCGCTTAAAGTCACCCTGCATGTCAAAACCAAAACTAAAAAAAAATTAAACAAGATAAAATTCACCACCACAACAGTCAAAATATAAGACAACTCAAAATTTAATCACAAACAAAACAAAATAAAAATTGCAACTAAATTAAAACGTCTCTATCGGATAATCGAGAATCTGTCAAAGGTGGTAACTTACAGTTGCTAATGAGATTTCCCATGGTCTAAATGAAAGTATAAAATTCATTAAGTTGAGTTTGGTAAATTTATTTGCACTAAGTGAATGCAAAGAAAAAATAGTGGTGCTGGAAAGAGGAAACCATAGGATCCTAACCAGTGTTGCTCTAACCAACTTTAACATTCCCCATAATATTTAAATAAAGACAACCTTAAGAAACGTTTGATTTGACATCATGACTTGACATATTAGAAAACTTAAACTTTCTACGACGAGGAGCTTGGAGCTAGCATTGTGGGCAGCATGACCATCTTCAATAGAAAAATATGTTTACACCAGCTAAACAATTCCTTAGAATTAAACAAAAAAACTATAGGATTTTGAGGTTGTCTGCCTAGTGCGACATAAATCCACAATTTTTCCTTTGGACCTTTGTATGGCTGTGCTTTACAATTTAAGCCCTAACCTACTTCAAGATTTCAAGATTGTCGTCCTTCATGACCTAAATCTTCATATCTTTTAGGCTATTTGTGTGATCATTTCACATGAATGTAAGTCCTAATTAATAAAATTGGCAGGATGAAACATTTAAATATTTCTCCTCTTAATTGAAGCCAAATCATAGGATAACTTGTAAAGTCATTGAGGTTCTCCTCAGGATCTATGACATCCCATAGTTCTTCTTCTTTTGGATTCCAAAATAAAATGTTCCAAATTTGAATCATTCCCCCTTCAAACCTCCTTGTCCAACCTCCTTGACCACTTTGAAGACCATATCACCTGATTTTTTTTTAGAGTTTCTTAAGAGACTTCGGTTATCTAAGATGTAATTAATTATAAGTGCTTGCCTTTAAAGGAAACTTTCAAGAATTCTGCTTTTATATTAAATAGTGGAACTTGTCGGTTTATAAATAAAATGGTTTTGCAGAACAAATGGATGTCATACATTTCTTATTTTATTTGATTGAGCCTCACTATCAAGTTATGTGTTTATCTCTCGAGGTAGATACGTAGCTTGAGGTGTAGCGCTCCTTCATCTAAACTTTGAAAGATATGAGATTAGTTTGATTTCATGTTTTTCTAAAATTAAATATGTATATGTAAATTAAAATGTCTCTCCAAAGCAGACGACGAGATTCTGATTTCGGTGATCGACAACTTCCGTAGGATGACCCCCCTAAAATTGTGCCGACAACTTCTGGTGACTCCTTTGGGGACTAGTTTCTCTCTCCATTTAAATCAGGGAATATCATCTTCATAGATCAGTAATGTGTCCATGTCCCTTATAGACCAAAAAACCCTTCTTCCGTTAACAAAATTAACCCATTTCTTTTTTGGGTAAGTACGGTAAGCTCTTTTGGATTTCAAGATTGTCTGTTCAACCACCTTTGAACATAGAGATTCAGGGGTTCATTAGGATTTTTAATCCATGTGTGGGTTGAACCCCCAATAGGTGAGTTAGTGGACTAGTTCCGCCTGGGCATTGTGCATTGTGAAGTCAATCCCCCACTTGGTCCTAAAATTCACTATCCTTTCAAGTTTAGTTTGTTATTTTGCAAATTAAATCAAAATGGGTCATGTTGCCCTTGCTCTTTAAACCTTATTTTTATAATTAATTAAATTCTCCTATTTTCAAAGTTACTTTTACTAAATACTGAAATATTTTTCACAAACTAAAATTAAAATAAAAGACTTGCCCAAACTATAAATTGACCTTTGTTAATTTTTAGTGCTCGCACTAGAATTACAAGGTATTGGCCAAATAACTAAACCCAAAGCTTTCTTTTTGAAGTTGTTGTAATGGTGTTCCCTATGCTCACTTTCTCGTGCAACCTGCCAACCAATCGTGATGCTCACAACATCACCTCCACCATCAAGTTTGTAGCCTGATATGAAGAAATTGAAGTCATGCTCATAAAGGCTCCCTTTATCATAATGAAAGTTACCATTCTGAAAGCTTAGGAGTCGTCAGCTGAGTTAAACGTGAACTATCCTGAGGATTTCCCTTCCTACAAGAAGGTAAATACTACTGCCCCAGCACCTGCTAAGCCTGTTGTTCCTGCTTCTACTAAGGGAAAAAAGGTCATGATTGTTGAAGATACAACCGAAGGATTCACCATCCCGCCTTCACTATTTGAAATTGGATCGAGTTCAAGAACTATGCCATTAACTCGGTCACAAAGAAGAAATTGCAACAGAAAGATTTGGAAGGCTACTAAAGCCCAGATTTCTAAAGAAATGTCTGTTGATGAAATTCCTCACCAGAAGGAACTAGGATTGCAAAAACATATCCGCTTTTGCGAGGGAGTAGGTTCCATCTGTTAATAGACATCAATGAGTACAAAAGTATCCAGAAGATTGCTCCTTCTTTACTGTTACCTCATGGACATGGTGGGGAAAGGAAGAAGCCCACTCCTATCACCCCAGTTAGTATAATATTACATAGACTAGCTACCAAGGAGGTTGCTTAGTCGGTGAATTACTTAAACGAGTAGGATGTACAGTATCCCCCCGCATGAAGAAAAAAATTTTAAGAGATGTCAGATATGTCAGATGATCTTAAAGATCAACTAAAACTTTGTCTGCTCACTTTCTTGTGAGGTTCCGCCTGGGAAGCAGAATTAATGCTACCATCATCACCACTGATTCTACTATTTCTACTCTAAGTTAAGTCTAGGTCCGAGAGTTCTACCAATTATCAGTCATAGGGACGTCTCTAATATTCCGAAGGAAAAGATGAAGAGGTTATCCGATACTATATCTTGTCAACACCATGCGGAGCATACCTCTCTTTGACATGCTGATGCCTCTATTGAGACACTCCATCTCAAGACATCACCGTCAAAGAAAAAGGTATGGGTACCTAAGGTTGTCGTACCAATACGGTTCAGTGAGCCCGTAAGGCAACATCATGTAATGAAGCAAGGGTCCAAACTATTCAATATCATCACAGCTATTGCTACCGAGTTGGATGAACAATTGGAGGATGTTAAACAGAGTCTGCCAGATCTTAAGATGATACAAGAATCAATAATCAAAGAAAAGATTAAGAAGTTTAGGGTTGTGATTTCTGAGTTAGCTCGAGAACATCGGGTTTCCATTGATGATGATGATGGAAATTTTGACTTTAACAACTACCTCGATGAACACGTCATGGATATACATGTCATCGAAACTAGAGCCGTTGCATCTAAGCACGATGCCCAAACTTTCATTGAAGGGAATGTTGAAGATGCGCTGAGTAAGGTTGTTCTACTAAGGGATGAAAAAATCAACCAAATGGAGCAAAGGATGGAAGAGATGGACACTTCCATGGCTTTCATGGCTAAAGTTTACGATCAGTCTCTAGCACAACAGTTAGCTTCTCCAGAAGTCAATCAACCAGAGATTTTACATAAGACAGATGAAAGAAGGGAAGTTGCCTCAACTAATAGAGATGATCAACAGAAGAAGGATTCTCCATCAAGCGTCATACCAGAAATAGAAATTTAAATAAATGATCAAACAAGTTTGGGAGGCCTTAGCCCAATCTCAAGGTGATGAATTGATTTTAAAGGGTACACTCTACCTGGAGAAGTTTGATGTCGTACCCTATCCTAAGGGTTTTGTGTCACAGAACTTTAAAATATTTAACGGGACTGGAAACCCTAGATAGCACATACCACATTTTTGAGCCAATTGTGGTAATACCAGAGGTAATGAAGCCTTGCTTTTCCGTCAGTTTTTCAGTAGCTTGTTAGGAATAGCATTTGATTGGTATGTTGAGCTACTCAACGGATCAGTCAAAACATTTGCTGAGTAGAATAATTATTTGTGAAAAGATTTATTGGGGCGCAACATCATAATTCTATTCAAGATCTCATGATAGCGAGGCAAAAGCCTAACAAGACTCTAATAGATTATATATTGAGGTGGAGAAACTTTAGCATGGAATGTGAACAGTAGCTACAGGAACATCATGCAATTGAGATCCTGCTCAAAAGAATCCATGGTCCAGTAGTTTTCAAGCTTAAGGGACACACCATCAAGTCCTTTGAGAAACTACTCAGCCAAGTTAGCAATCTACAAGAAGTTAAATACATAGATTCTCAGAAGAAACCAGAAAAGGCCAGAATAACCCGAATATTTAAGAAGAATTCCTAGAAAGTAGCAACGGTTGATAAGGGAAAGCAACCAATGAAGGTACAAGAAGAACATTCTCATCAAATTTCCTAGTCTTCATCACAACATGCTCAATAAGGAATGCAACAATATGGCCAGTCTACCTAGCAGTCGCATCAATGAGGATTATATCGAACAAAAAATAAGAAGGGTCTGACCCTTTTGGAACTAAAGAGCTTGGAATATTCCTTCAATGATAAATTTGTACTCAAAATGTATAGAAGTCTAATGAAGAAGCCTGAGTTCAGATTATCAAATCCAAGGAAACTTGAGGAAGTCGACAAGAAGGATCAACCCAATTATTGACCATACCACAAGATGCTTGGCATACTATAGAGGAAGGTTTCGTCTTCAAGTGTTGGCTCGAGAAAAATCTTAAAGAAGGGAATGTAAATATCCCAAAAGAATATTTAAAAGAACTTAAAAAGGTTCTATAAATATGTTTTTGACCAAGCCAATCACTTCGATAGATCCCTATTTTGGAGAAGATGGATGGAGTACAGTTCGGAACAAATCACTCAAGAAGATATTGGATCAGATTCAGACCGCTTCAGCTCAGGCAACCGTTCAGAGTCTACAGCCTACTCAGCTAAAGATGGAGATCTTTCCAGATAAACCATGCAATGAGATGAGAAAGAGAATAACGACATTGGTTGTCTCAGATTCGAGGAAGAAAATCCTCAAACCCCTGACCATGTATGATTATCTTTTTGCCCGGTTAGGGTATTATGAATATAATGATTATGATTTTGGCTATATTTTAACTGTTTCTAGTGATAACGTAACTGACTTTGCTTAATCTAGCTCCAATTTTAATTCCCAAACTGATCCTCAAGTCATACTTAAGTCCGATGACCCCATTAACTAGGACGAAGAATATATTGATGATAAAAGTTAAAATAGCACAAAGAGTGAGGAGCCTGTCCTCGAGCATCATGGCACACCACTTGCTATCAACTTGGATCTCTCCGATGAAGAAGAAGAAACAAAAAATTTACCTAAAAATTTTCAAGAAGGAGAAGAAATCTTAGAGATAAACCTAAGGAGCGAGAAAGTGTTACCCTCAAGGTCAGCTCCCGTAGATAAAGGAAAATAAATAGTATTACAAGAAGAGCTACCTCCACCTCCGTAGTGGAAGAACCAAATAACTAAGTAAAGATTAGAGGATTATATAAAGTGGATTATAATGTGCTAGGTCATCTTAGGAGGTTGTCGGCTAAACTAAGCATCTACGATGCTTTGATCCCGTCAAAGGAGATGAGAGAGTCTCTCGTTACAACCTTGCTTGACCCAAAGATTTGCTTAGGTCAGCTGGCCAGCACATCGTTAGATGATGTTTATTCATTAAAGGAATAACCTGGGATAAGTTTCATAGATGAAGTCTTATTGCTCGGTACTGCTGACCATAATCAACAGCTCTACATCTCTGTTAATATTGGTAAATTTGTATTATCTAGAGTTTTGGTAGATTCTGGAGCATCACTCAACCTAATGAGTCTACGGACATTGACATATTTGGATATTGAAGCTCAAAAACTTACAACTGATAAAATGATGTTAAGAGGATTTAATCAGAAAGGAGATAGAGCCCTTTAATCAATTGCATTGCAAATGAAAGTAAGAGAATTAGTAACAATTTAAAAATTCCATATCATCGATGTCGATAACTCTTTCAGTGTTATACTTGGTCGACCATGGATTCAAGAGCACAACGTGGTTCCATCTTCCCTACATTAGTGCATCAAATATTACAAAGAAGGACAAAAACATTGCATTAAATTAGATTTACAACAATTTTCAGTTCATGAAGTTCGCAATCATGAAGATGCAGCCTACTACGCACTTCCAAAGAAAACTATCTTCTCTCGTGACATTGTGACAAATAAAAATGAAGATTCAGAAGGATCACGAGGGTAAAGCCATTCAGCTCCACTCCTGCAATCTTCCTCCACTCTTTTGCAATGATTTTGTGGGGGTTCTTTTAGTTCGCACATCCGAGCTCGATGCCGGGGACATGGACCGGAAAGAACCAATACAATTACTGGATGGACTAAGCCGACCATCAACATTGATGATGAAGAAAGCTCCAAGGAAGAAATAATGATGATAAAATAGAAAAAATCACATTACAAGAACTTGGAAGAGGAGGAGAAAAGTGAATATGAGTCGATGTATGATCGGATCAACTACTATGTGAATGTCATGACCATTACTCTAATTCTCCCTCAAGGAAGTACATAGCTTTGGTTTAAAGCCGATCACACTTTACCTTGCTTCTACTTCTGCTAATCTTGAAAATCATGTAAATTTAGATGAGAATCCTAATGAATTAATGGAATTACCTTTTGGTTAATTTTCTCCACATGCATAAAAGTTAATTTAACAGGTATATGTGCCAAAGCAAATGCCAAAAGTTAAGTTATAGCTTTTTGAAATATTATGGAATGTTAAAAGTTGAACTCCTAACTCAAAACAGGGTCTTGAATTTGGTACTTTAGGACCAATTGATGATTCATAATTTTGCATGGTCATTACTAGCGGGTCGGAAGAGGATTGACTCGATGTAGGGCATGAATCTCAAGATCCGTTAATAGAAAATGCCCCACCAGAATTTGAGGATGAAATTAAATCAGATGTTTATGAACTAAAGGAAATTAATATCGGGACTGAAGAACAACCCTGACCTACATTTATAAGTTCTCTACTCAGCAATGAAGATTATTCAGAATAGATCAAGTTACTATCAGAATTAAAAGATTGCTTTGCATGGAGTTATGATGAAATGTCAGGAATATTCCTAGAAGTTGTAGTTCATAAGCTTGGGGTGGACAAATATATGACCCCAATAAAACAAGCACCCAGCAGAATGCACCTCAAAACAGAGCAACAAGTCATTACTGAGGTGAAGAAATTGATAGATACTAACTTTATAAGAGAAGAGCAATACCTCGCATGGTTAGCTAACATTGTACCAGTTAAGAAAAATGGACAAATCCGTGTATGTGTCGTCTTTAGAAATTCAAATAAAGCCTGTCCAAAAGATGAATTTCTATTGCTAATACAAGAAATGATGGTGGACATCGCTTTGACAAATGAAATTTTCTCTTTCATGGATTTATCGTTAGGTTTCAACCAAATCAAGATGGCTCCAGAGGATGCAACACTTACAGCCTTCAGGACATCGATTGTGATTTTGTGCCTCATAGTGATGTCATTCGGGTTAAAGAACATTAGAGGAACATACCATAAGGGCAATGACGAAGATCTTTGATGACTTAATTCACAACCAAGTGGAGTGCTACGTGGATGATTTGGTCATCAAGAGTAAACAAAAAATAGTCCATTTGTACGATTGGAGAATAGTGTTTGAATGATTACAACAATTTAATCTCAAGATGAATCCCTTAAAGTGTGCCTTCAGCGTAATCTTCAGGAAATTTCTAGGATTCATTGTCCGTCATCGGCGAATCGAGATGGACCCGGATAAGATTAAAGCTATCTTGGAAATGCCTCCTCCCAAAACCTTGAAACAATTACGCTCCTTTCAAGGAAACTTGACATATCTAAGACACTTTACTTCTAATCTCTCAGGTAGGTGTTAGCCCAATTTGACATTAATTAAAAAGGATGCCAAATTCATTTGGGAAGAGAAATGCAAGCGGGCCTTTGAGGATGTTAAACATTACTTAATGACACCTCATATTTTGGCAGCCCCTATCAGTTAATTTAGGGGATCTTAGCCATATTTAGCCTTATTTTAAAAAAACTTTTCAATCATCACTTGCCATTGGGAGTGAATCATAATTAACCCTTTCCTGACCTCCATGAGCCAAAACATGACTAAACCTTGGCCAGCCAGCACCTCAGCCACCAGAAATAGTCACCAAAAAGGAGCCTAGATAGGACATCTAGGCAGTGCTACCAATGAGAGATTGCCATATACACTGCTAAGAAGAACTCAACGCATAAATGCCAATCGACGAAAACACAGAGCTTTCCTACATGAAGAAAAAAGACCACTAAAGAGGCAGAAAACTTTCTTACCCCAATTCCCGAGGGAAAGATCTATGATCCTTGTAAGAGAGAGACTTCCTCCAGTTTGCCTATCATAGAGGACAAGTTCTAGTTTGCTACAGAGCCGATGTTACCAAAAATTTCAGATGAACTGTGTGCGGGTTGCCCGACATGCAACACCGAGATCCCAAGATAGATACTGAACACAAGAGCATTTGTGGAATGCTCAGAATGTATTGTCCTCAACTTAATTGTTTACAATACTCTAGAGGAGTACACATTTATCGATAGTGGATTTCAGACAGTCGTCCACTTAATTAGAGAATCATACTTTCCACTAGATATAGAGACAACACAGACATGGATTCCTATAGATATTGAAATGAGGGAGGGACCCCGACCGTTGCAGAGGGTTACCATAGCAGAATTTGACAAGATGAGCAAAGTAAAGAAGAGAGAGTTTGAATTCTACGAAGAAATTCAGGGAAAATTTGTCAATATATTGGAAGGTGTGGAACTGTACAACAGAGTATTTTATGAAAGTGAAGAAAGAAGTATCCTTGACTGCGTATTCAACCTGAGAGATAGAGGTCGAGTTGGCATTCTGATGGAATGAACTTATTCAGAACCACGAAGGTAGATGTGTGGAAAAGGCGGGATAACCATCCAATGTGGTTGTTGCTACAGTTTCACCAAGGATAAGCAAGGGAATCCCCCGGGGACCTTAAGACACGACGAGGTGGATTCACTGCCTCCCACAATAAAATGGATGATAACAAGGATGGTTAAATGTACCGTGCTTCCAGATGACTGTATTCCAAAGTGTTGTATCATCAACATTTATGAAGAGAGATAATGTACTCCCCCCTTATATAGATCATCATGATTTTTTTAGACCATTCTGCACGGCCTCGTTCATCATTAAAAGTGACATTTTGTTCGACCAAGTAATCAATGTTGTTGGACCCAGTGAGTTCAAGGGATTAGTTACGATTCCATTGCTGGTGGATTTGGTACTAATTTTTAAAGGAAATGAAGCAGCCCTCACCCGCATTAAATCCTTGGAGTGCCAAGACGTAGAGTTTCCATTACATCTGAGAAGGATGGAAGACAGTAAGATGTTATATGGATTTTGACTGGATCCAAAATTTGGCGAGCTACAGCCATACGAGATATGAGATGGTTGTACCTCTAAGTACACACAAAGAGAAATTCTTGCCCTTGAGCGTGGCATAGTAGGTCAGCTTGATCAGGAGCTCATCCCACAGAGGATAAATAGACAATTTTTTTTCACCTTTTGTATTTTGTCAGAGCAGTTAATATCTATTGTGAAAACATGTAGGATATGAGATGGTATTGTCTCAGTTAACTAATGGTAAGAATCACATGAGATTGTATGGATGAGAATGCAATTCATATGATTGAGTGCAAATAAATAAGGAAATAAACTTTGAAGAGTGTAGAACTAGATGACTTTACAGCGATAGGCTAATGCCCCCAATTTGTTTTATAGCTTTAGGTTTTGATATGAGATGTTAGGTCCTAGGTGGATGGAGAAGAGGGAACTTTAGAGTGAGAGCTAGTATCTTCCCTACCTAACCTATCGTCAAGACTATTCAAACTTTAAATTAGCCAATATTCTTTATAACATATCTAGTAAGTAAGAGTAAAGAATACTATTGATTCTATTTGGCATAGCACAATTAGATTACTTCCACAACAGAATTCCTATACCTGTTACTAATTCATGAGAAGGAAAAAAGATATTTTATTTATAATGCGTTCATTTTACAAATATGTAGTTAAGTTTAGTTAGTTGTTTACTTTACTTTCATTTAGCAGAAATTACAAAGAGAATTGAATTTTCATTCCTATTATAGCATCTAAGATTTGAGTAAGAATATTTTGCTAAATAGAATCACTTATCTAATTTCTTTTGATTTTAGTTGCATATTGTCTTTTGTCCCTGTGAGTTCGATATTCAGGGATTAATCAAGAAGTACTATATTACTTTATAGTGATACATATACTTTCGTAGTATCCAATTTTTAAATATAACATTTGTTTTCTTATTTGCTTCGAAGTCAAATTTTTGCCTACCTATTGCTGGTGATCAAGTTTTTGGCACCGTTGCAAAGTAAGAATTATAAGGAAAAACTAAGATTATAATTGCATACAACATATTGTCATATTAAATCAGGATCAATTTTTTGGCACCATTGCCGGTGACAAATACAAAATTTTTAAAGAAATTTTTAGAAAGAAAATTTCTATTTTTAGGTCTTATTTAAACTTTTAGATTTATTATAGGAATATTATAGTGTTGTTTTTATTGTGTGATTTTATATTTTATGTGTTTCCTAGTAATGTATGCGTAGTTCAGGTTTTACAAGACTAGTGTCATATGATTTTGAATTAGAAAGAACTATTAGTAAAATTAAGAATATAAAAAATACTGAAAAAGATCATAAATTTTAAGAAATGGTAAACCAAAAAACTCAAAATGTTGAAATTAATTAAGAGTTTAGACATTTAAGAGATTATACAAACCCTACGGTATATGAACTTCATTGTAGTATTCAAAAACCTACTATAGTGTTTAATTCATTTGAACTTAAACCTATTATTATTCAAATGGTATCAATTAATCAATTTGCTGGAGCACCAACAAAAGATCTACATCTTGCCAATTTTCTAGAATTGTGT
Source organism: Phalaenopsis hybrid cultivar (assembly GCA_002079205.1). Taxonomy (NCBI): domain Eukaryota; kingdom Viridiplantae; phylum Streptophyta; class Magnoliopsida; order Asparagales; family Orchidaceae; genus Phalaenopsis; species Phalaenopsis hybrid cultivar. The sequence continues at coordinate 153,311 of JXCR01114137.1, read as the reverse complement.
GCTACATTTAAATATGATGGTGTATCAGATGATAACATCTTGCCAATTTTCTAGAATTGTGTGCTACATTTAAATATGATGGTGTATCAGATGATGTTATAAGACTTGGTGATTTTCCTTTCTCACTCAGGGATAGGATAAGATATGATTACATTTGTTAGCACCAAGATCTATCAGAACTTAGGGTGATTTAGCACATAAATTCCTTTTTAAATATTTTCCACCACAAGAACTGCTAAGTTTAGAAATGATTTTATATTTTTTTATCAGTTTGAAGGGGAATCTATTTATGAAGCATGAGAATGATTTGAATAACTACTAAGAAAGTGTCCACACCATGACATACCAGATTGATTAAAACTTCATACCTTTTATATAGGATTAGTTTGATCTCTTAGATCTATTATCAATATTGTTGCTGGTGGTTCATTGATGTCAAAGCCATTCTTGATGTTTATGCTTTAATTGAAGAGATGGCTAATAACAATTTTAAATGGCCTTCTGATAGGGTAAATTTTAAGAAAGTAGCTAATTTTCATGAATCTTATGTTTTTGCAATGTTGGCAAGTCAAGTTCCTACTTTTTCAAGGAAGTTAGACCAATTTGGAATGAATTTTTCTCAACCAATTGTAATGATTGAAGAGAATTCATTAGGTCAATGGTATATTCTCAAGCATCATTAGAAACTTTAAATGTCATAAACAACAAGCAAAATAACTCATATTTAAACTATTATAACCTAGGTTGGAAGAACCATCCTAATTTTAACTGGATTAATAGTTCAGGTGGTAATAATCAGCAATGGGGGAACAACCAAGTAAACCCTTTTGGAAACTGGAACAATCAAGGTAATAGTAATTATAGACCTACTAATTTTCCTCTAATTTTTAATAGTAATCCATAATTTAAGGAGAAAAATTTGTCTATAGAAGAAGTGGTGTTACAAATGAGAAATCAATTACAAATTCAAGGAGCTACTATCAGAAATATTGAGAATCTATTGAGAAAAATATCAAATTCATTAAGTAATAGATCTTGAGGAACACTTCCTTATAATCCAGCAGTAAATTTATAAGACTAGAATAAAGAACAAGTAAAATTTGTTCAACTTAGAAGCAGAAAAGAGTTGGATGGTAGAGTTCAAAAAGAGATTGAAGTAGAGAGAGAAGAATTTGAAGATTCTAAAGAGAATGCTCCAAATGGTTTAGAGAGACCTATTTCTTCACTTAAAATTGACTAGGAAAAACCACCACCTCCATTTATTTAGAGACTTTGTCAATAAAAGTTGGATAAACAATTTTCAAAATTTTTGGAAATCTTTGAGAAGGTTACAAATAATATTTCATTCAATGAAGCCTTAGAAAAAATTCCAAGCTATGTGAAGTTTATGAAGGATATTCATAAAAGGAAAAGGAAGTTCAAAGATAAAGAGATTGTTCCACTTAGTGTAGATTGCAGTGCTATAATTCAAAAAAGCTTCCTAAAAGATTAAAGATCTTGGTAGCTTCACAATTCCTTGTGCAATAAGAGACAAATTTTATGGGAAAACTTTCTGTGATTTAGGTGCAAGCATTATCCTTATGGCATTATCAATATTTTAAAGATTGAGATTAGGAAAAATATCCCCTACTACTATAACTCTATAGTTAGTAGATCATTCAATAACATAACCTAAGGGAATTATAGAAGATGTTTTAGTAAAAGTAGATCAATTGATCTTTCCTGTTGATTTCATTGTGCTAGATATAGAGGAAGATAAGGAGATACCTATCATTTCGGTGAAACTTTTCCTAGTTACAGGAAGAAAAATGATAGATGTGCAGAAAGGGGAATTAATTATGTGCGTCAATGATCGAAAAACTACTTTTAATATTTCCATATCAATGAAGTATTCTGCAAAAGGTAAAGATGATAAATTTTGCAGAATGGATGTAATAAGATATCTGAGTGATTGTCATTTCAAAACAACTTTTTAAGAGAAATTTGAATTGAAAGAGTTGGAACATGAGCAAGAAAAGGAATTCGATAAAATTGAAGACTTTTATAAGGAAGATTTGAATTATGTTTCTGAAGGTTTTAAAGTTTTGGACATTAAAGAAAAAGTTAAATATTTTTTTCCATCGATTGAAAAACCTCCTGAACTTGAGTTCAAGTTACTTTCTGAACATTTAATAATAAGCCTTTTTAGGTGATTCCTCAACATTACCGGTTATAGTTTCCTCAAAATTAACTATAAAAGAAGAAGTGAGTTTAATGAAAACTTTAAAGAAATATAAGAAAGCCTTTTGATGCACAATTGATGATATTAAAGGAATCAGGCCTTCAATTTGTATGCATAGAAATTATATGGAAGAGAACTGCAAACTCAGGGCTAATCCTCAAAGGAAATTAAATTCAGTCATGAAATAAGCTGTTAAGAATGAAATTTTAAAGTAGTTAGATGCCGGAATTATCTACCCTTTTTCAAAATTCCTTTTATAAGGAAGATTTGAATTATGTTTCTCAAGCTATTATATTTTTATTGAAAAACAAGGGTGCAAAACTAAGACTGATACGATGAATTCTTCTTTTACAAGAATGTAAGTTTGAGAAAGTAGATAGGAAGGGAGCTAAAATCAAATTTCTGATCATCTGTCTAAGATTGAATTAGAAAAACCACTCTATTTTGGAAAATAAATTAATGAACATTTTCTAGATAAAGAATTATTCAGTGTTAATGAGTGGTGTGTTCTATGATATGCCGACATTGTGAACCTTATTCTTAGTGATATTATGCCTTATGGAATTACATACCAACAAAAGAGGAAATTTTCTTCTGAGGCTAAGACTTATTTTTGGGATGGCGCATTTTTTTATAAACAAGGAAAGGGTCAAATTATTTGAAGAAGTATGACTTTAGAGGAAATTTATGAAATTATCCAATAATGTCATAATTCTTAATTTGGGGGACATTTTGGTGTTGATAAAATAACATAGAAAATTTTGTAATCTCTATTTTATTGGCCTATAATCTTTAGAGATGCTAATACTTATATGAAAACTTGTGATCGATATCAAAGAGTAGGCAATATTTCTAGAAAAAATAAAATGCCCTTCAATTATTTATTGCAAGTTAAGATTTTTGATGTTAAGGGTTTAGATTTCATGGGACCATTTATACCATCATTTGGAAATTTATATATATTGATAGTAATAGACTATGTATCTAAAAGGATAGAAGTTGTTGCTTTACTTCGATGTGATGCTCAAAGAGTTGCAAAGTTTTCTTTAAGAATGAACATATTTTGTAGATTTGGGATGCTGAGAGTGATCATAACTGATGGGAGAAGTCATTTCAAGAATGCAATAATGGAGAAATTATTAAAGAAATATCATATCAACCATCAATTTTTTAGTGCTTATCATCCTCACACAAGTAGTTTTGCTGAATTAACCAATCGTGAAATTAAAAAAATATTCGAAAAATTTTTGAATCCAATAAAAATAGTTTGGTTAGTCAAACTTGACTATGATTTGTGGGCTTATAGGATTCCATATAGAACTCTTATAAGAATGTCCCCATACAGGCTAGTATTTGAGAAAGATTGTCATTTACTAGTTGAACTTGAGCATAAAGCATATTCGACTATTAAAAAATTTAATTATAATTTAAATGATTCTAGTGAGAAAGTTCTATTGCAATTAAATGAGCTTCAAGAGATAAGGAATTAATCTTATGAGAGTACTAAGATTTATAAAGAAAAGATGATGATGTGGCTTGATCAGAGGATTTTTACTAAAAATTTTGAGCAGGGCAACAAGGATTGCTATATAATACAAAGTTAAGATTATTTCCAAGTAAGCTTAAATCTAGATGGATGGGTCCATTTATTGTGATGAAAGTTTATCCCTATGGTGTTGTGGATATCAAAGATCCTAAAACTGAGAAAATATTCGAAGTGGCTGGTCATGGGCTGAAAACCTACTTTTTAGGAAATCAACTTAAATTAAATGATCTTATGTTATTAGGTCAACCAAAATAAGAACTGGTTACGTCTGGTTGACGACGTAAAACCAAGTGCTTTGTAGGAGGCAACCCATAGTTATTTGTGTGTTTCTACTTTGATTTTTTTGTTGTTGTGTTTGATTATGAAATTTATGGTAGTATTTTAAAGATATAATTATTTATTAAAGATTCTAAGACCTTAATAGATGACTTAGACATGTTAGAATGAGTATTTGGATGTTACGCCGACCTGTGCTAAATTAAGCAGCGACGCTTAATCGCCAACATTCGGGGCTTAAGCGCGGTAGTTTGCTAAACATGCTAAATTATTTTTATAGATGTAAACGTGGTTTAGTGGGTTGTGATGTTGGTTACTTGTTTTAGAATGTTTTAAGTAGTTTTAGGCTTGGTCTAAAGCTTATAAATAGAAAGGAAAGAAGAGAATTCTCACTCCACTTCAATTTTAACCCTAAAATCTAAGTAAAGAGTGAGAGATCTTTGAAAGATGTCATCTTGGGAGATTTATATGAAGAAAAATGAGGAAGCTATGAAGAATAAATTCATTACTCAAAGTGTACAAGAGTTATAAAATGGTTTCCTAGCCGTTGGTATAGATAGAATAGCAAAGAAAATCACAAAAATTGAGGCTGACGTGGATTCAATTAAAGCAAAAGTGATGGATGTCAATGCACATTTGGAGCATATTGGATGGCAACTTAAGATGGAATTTAGTCACACAAGTTTTTTTGAAGAAGTAGATAAGGCTATGTAATTTTAAAACAAATGGATTGAAGAAGACTGAACCGGAGTTCTTCACCACTATCCATTATATGAGATCTATATTCCAAATGCCCAAGGTGAAACTAATGACAAGCCAGGATTTGTCCACCAAAAGGAGAGTAGAATTAAGTTTTTTTTTAGTTTTTGTTTGTGTTAGGTGTTTATTTGTTAGTATTAAGTTAGTTTTATGTGTGTTTAGTGTTAAGTTTGTTTAGTTTTTATGCTTAGGAATTATCTCATCCAAGACTCTTTGGATTGAGAAACTACATATCACAAATGTTTGTATTTGTTTGTGAATTATTATAAGTGTTTGTTTGTGTGTAAAATTTTGTGTTATTTTGTGTTAAATCAAATTAGCTAATATTGGTGAATTTGAAAAAGAGAATTGTTGGAGGGGAAGAAAATTTTTATTAAAGATTTATAAGACCATTTAGGGTTAGTTGACTTAGGCTAGATGTAAATTTTACTTTAGATGAAAAATATCAAAATTCATGCACTGGCGCTTAAGCTTCAAGACCCCGTGCTTAAGCCTTGGATAACCTAAGAGGTAGGTGCTGAAGCATCGTACAAGTCACACTTAAGCTTCAATTCCCGTAAACCGGTTTGTGAATGGTTTAAAACAAAAATTTGAGCCGAAAACCTCTATTTTCGCTCTGATTTCGTCTCCTACCTCTGGTGTTTGCAATTTTGAGAGCTAGGGCTTCCTCTAAAGTGAAAATTTCTTGGTGGGTTCAAGCCAATTTTTTTAGATTTGGTCTTCTTGGGGTAAGAGTTTCACTTCTATATAAAATTTTTTTATTTTCACCATGTATTTTAAGCACATTATGAATTTACCAAAAATCACTATTCATGGTGAAAATTTGAGAAAAATCTATGAAAAATACATAAAAATGATATTTTAAGCTTTTAGAAGTTGAGTTTAGTGATTTAGTGTTGAATTTGGGATTTATTATGAATTTTTAATAGTTTTTAGAAATGACCCCAAGAATGAAGAGGAGTAAAGGGATAGCCCATTTTAATTCAAGCAAGTATGTTAGCATGAGAGCTCAGGATAGATATAGTGATGCACTTCAGTCAAGGAAATGGATTCCTGAGAGATGTTTTAACAGCCCTGGCAGAGCAGTAGAAGGCTTGATTGTTCACCGATAGTGTGAATATTTTTTTATTTTTCTGCTATTACTGTGATTACTGTTGTTTGGGAGTTCTACGCGAAGCTCCTTGAAGCTGAAGAAGATTGGGTCATGGTTTCTAGAAAATTAGTGTCATTCTCTCCTAAGGTAATAAATTTGTTCTACCAGTTGCCCCCTGATCCCGATTTTCTATATAGATATATGTAAAATGCGATGTATGCAATTATATGTTTCATTTCCTTAATTGATGTTCTTAATTTGCAAAAGTGCCAAAAACTTGACTTAAAGCAAAGGCTAGGTAAATTTTTCACTATGAAGCAAATATGAATGCAGTTATAATATTTCAATATAGGATACTATACAAGTATACGTATCGTTATCAACTAGTATATAACTTTCTGATTAAATCTCAAATATCGAACCCACAGGGAGAACTGGATTTAAATAACAAAATAGTTAGCAATATATATTCTTACTCAAACTTAAGATACTATAATAGAAATGAAAGTTCAATTCTTTTGATGATTTTTGATAATTGAAAATAAAGTGAGCAACTAATTAACTTAATTAAAAAACTTACAAAATGAAGAAAATATAAATAAAATATCTTTTTTATTATCATGAATTAGTGATAAATATAGAAATTCAATTGTGGAAGTATGCTAAATGTGTTGTGCCAAATAGGAATAGTAATATTTTTTACCCTTACTAGAGATGTTATAAAGAACATTAGCTAATCTATAGTTTTAATAGACTTGAAGACCAGCTAGGAAGGAAAGATACTAGCTCTCACTCTAGATTTCCCTCTTCTCCCTCCACCTGGGATCTAACATCTATTATCAAAACCTAAAACTATAAATTAAATTGAGGGCTTTAGCCTGTCACTCTAAAGTCCTCTAATTCTACACCCTTGAAAATATATTTCTCTACTTATTTGCACTTAACCCCATGAACTACATTGTCATTCATGAAATCAATATGTGATTCCAACCATTTGTTTACTGAGACAATACCATCTCAGATCTTACATGTTCTTACAACAGGTCGTAACATCTTAATTGGCCAAATCAAGAAGTAAATGAAGTGCAAGGTCTTGAATCATCAAAACTTCTTCCAACATTGAAGACTAATACTACACACAACATCCTTTAAAAATTTAATCACTTATCATTTTAAGGAAAAAGATAAAGAAAACTACTCAAAATTAATAGAGAAAACACAACCACACATGAGTTTAAAAGTAGAAATTAAGCACAAAAATAAAAAATCTAAATTCAAATCCAGGTGTAGTCACAAAGATAAGCACTAATCTTAAATTCTCTCCACCAAATATCTTGAAGTTCCATTGAATTGTCCTCCTTCTCTCACAATACAAACTAATACTCAAAATAAAATAAAAAGTGGGCGGTGGCAGCGGCGGCGGTGGTAAACTTTGGTGGATGGTTGTTGCCGCCCCTCTTATAAAGTCTAAGTCTTTTCTTATAAATATCCAAAGGGTGCCTTGGTGTTTCTTCAAAAAGATGTCTCCATTCAATGAATCTTCTAGAAGTTGCCTCCTCATAAGCCAATTAAAGGAATTTTTATGTTCATGGACTATTTCCCATGTTTTTACCATGGGTTCCTTCAAACACCTCTTTGAAATTCCTCTCCAATTAAATATTTCTTCAAGTAACTAACTTTGGTGTATAAGCATGAGGTACTTGGTGCTCAGGCGCAGATCATCTGGCGCTTAGGCGCAAAATTTGGGCGCTTAGGTGCCCAGTTCATTTTTGCACATTTCTTCATTTTTGCTCCAATTTTGACTCTTTTTCACTCCTTTTAGCATTTTCATCCATTGGATTGTACCTGAAAGAAAAACACACAAATACCTTTCATAAAAGTGCAATATCTCAAAAAATAGGGAAAAAAGTGTATAAAAACTCTATATATTTTAGGTGTATCAAAATCCCGCAAACTTAGGATGTTACTTGTCCTCAAGTGACTTTTCAATCTTTAAAACCAACATAAGTAGATAATGTATTTGAGTTTCTTTGTGAGTTACCAAAATTTAGATTTAAAAATTTAGTAGTCCAATTTAGAAAAAAATATTAGTAAATGAGACCAACCTTATGTTTAGAAATTTTTAATGTCAAGAAATATAAAAATATGAGTTCCTATCTAATTCAGAAATATTGTAGATTTTCCAAATATAGAATTTAGACATTTATTATCTCCATTTAAAAAAATTTTATTAAGCATAATTTTATTTACTATATTATATCCTTAAGCTTAAGAGTTTCTCAAGTCTTATACATTAAAAAGATCAAATATGGAACCAATTTTTTATTAGGCACTAATCCTCAAGCTTCTCCTCCCTTTTTTTTTCTTTTCTTTTTCTTGTCATTCTCTTTCTCTTTTTCTTTTCCTTTTTCTTTTTTTTCTTTCCTTTTTCAGGCAACGATTACTACATCTGGATAGACCTTTAATGGTTTGAACTCCACTCTTCCTTTCAAAAAACATAATACTAATTTTCTCTTACTTAAAAAAACATAATAATAGTTTTGAAAATTAATGTCAATAAAAGATATTAAGTTTTGGAAATAAAGGTCTAAATCTCTAAATTTTTCAAAAATATAATTTTTCTTACTAAAGATAGTTACAATATATTTAGCATTTTCCACACTAAAAATTTTTAACTTTAAGTTTTTCTTCATTGCTGTAAATTTTAACTAAATTCTCTTACTCATTTCTAAAATCAAAATTTTACTTCCCTAACATAACTTCATATACATAATCATTTTTGAAATAAAAATCAAATTTATTTGAAATACTTTAGAGAGCAAAAAAACTTTTATTTTTTTTTAAATTTTTCATCCCCCCCAAACTTAAATTTTTTAGAGAAATAAAACATTTAACGTCATATATAAATAAGCAGGAATGAAAACTAACTATAACATGCTTGCAAAAATTTTCATATCTTAAATATGCAAGTATAAAAATTAAAAATAGGAGTAAAAATTTAATTTGATCAATTTTTTTTAATTATTTCAAATACCAAGATTCATAAGACTTCTATGCAGTGGAGTATAACTGAAAAGCAAATACACATACTAGCAAATAAACATAACTACAACATAAGGATAAATAACTGGTAGTAAATTAAAAATTTTAAACATGCAGCTTAAAGTAACAAGTTAGCTAAATTCTATAACTTTCTAAAATTCCAGAATTTTGTTTAACAAACACTAACTAAATACACAAAACAACACAATTAACATAATTACTACCACTAAAACATTTTAACAACACTCAAATACAAATAACTCACAGAAGGTGTACTAAACAAAACACAATATAACAAAAACTAGCAGTCTCAATACTCTCAATTCCACTCAACAAATAAAAGTACAAAATTTCTGCACCATCCACAGTTCATAATAACACATAAACAGAAAATAACATAAAACAGAAAATAGAACTACAAATCAAACTAAGCATCATCTTCCTAATCACTATCATCACTACGCCAAGAAGTTGTAGGCTCATATGGGGATATCTAGGGTACTGAGGAAAAAGTACATCTCGGTTACCTTTATTGAGATGTTCCCTAGTGTCGGCATTATTTTGTGTTGTGGGGGAGTTGCCCGTAAGAAGCTGTCGGTCATCGAAATCGAAATCCTGTCGCCCACTTCGGAAGGACGTTGAAGTTTAGAAAAGTATGAAATCAAACTGACCTCATATTTTTCATAGTTTAAATAAAAGAGCATTGTACCTCAAATCATGTATTTATCCCAAAGGATAAAAAAAAGACTTGAGGATGAGGCTCGATCAAATAAACTAAAAAAATTATGACATCCGTCTGCTCTACGAAATCTTTGTATTTGCCGACAAGTTCCCCTATTTAATATAAAGGATTAAATAGTGTTTATATTAAGCTGGGTTTGGACATGGTTCCTATAAGGGCAAGCACCTATAGTTAGTTACATCTTAAATGACCAAAGTCACCTAAGAAGACTCTCGATAAAAATCAGGAAACATTATCTCCAAGGAATTTTAAAGGGTAGGACTCTTCAATGAGATCGAACGTAGAGGTGTGAAAGAGGATTGGTTCAAATTTGGAACATTTTGTTGTAGAATCCAAAGGAGGAATAACTAGGGTATTTCATGGATCCGGAGGCGAACCTTGGTGACTTCCGAAGCTATCCTAATGTTTGGCTTCAATTTTGAGGAGAAATATTTAGCTGTTTGATCCTACCAATTTTATTAGTTAGGGCTTACATTCATGTAAAACGATCACATAAATAGCCTGGAAGATGTGAGGATTTAGGTTGCGACAAACGACAACCTCAAAATCTTAAGATGAGTTATGGGATATATTGTATAGCAGGGTTATACAAAGACCTAAAGATAAGGTGAGGATTTACGTTGCATAAGTAAGCAACCTCAAAGTCCTATGGATTTGTTGTTTATGTCTAAGGAAGAAAGACTGGTTTAGCTGAGGAAGAGAGGTTTTGCTGTTGAAGATGGCTGTCCTACCCACAGTGCTAGCTCCAAGCTCCTTGCTACGAAGGGAAGACAGATTTTGCTGTTGAAGATGGCCGTGCTGCCCACCAAGCTAGCTCCAAGCTCCTTGCCGCAACGAGTTTTAGTTATCTAGTGTGTCAAGTTATAATGTCAAATCAGGTGGCCCTATGGTTGAAGTTCTTTAATTCTAGTGTGTCAAGTTGTAATGTTAAATCAGGTGGCCCTATGGTTGAAGTTCTTTAAATTTTATAGAGGGCATATTAAAGTTGATTAGAGCAACAGTGGGCCCTATGGTTGAAGTTCTTTAAATTTTATGAGGGCATATTAAAGTTGATTAGAGTGACACCAGTCCCTATGGTTGAAGTTCTTTAAATTTTATGAGGGCATATTAAAGTTGATTAGAGCGACACCAATTAGTATGTTTGAAGTTCTTTAAATTTTATGAGGGCATATTAAAGTTGATTAGAGCGACACCGGTTTGGTGAAGTTCTTTAAATTTTATGGGGGCATGTTAAAGTTGATTAGAGCGACACCGGTTAGGATCATACGGTTCCTTCGTTCGGGCGCCACTATTTTTTATTGGATTCACTTAGTCCAAATCAACATATTAATTTAAACTTAATGAGTTCCAAAATTTCATTTAGATCGTGGGAAGCCTCGTTAGCAACCGTTGGTTACCTCCTCTGAGGGATTCTCGATCATCCGATAGAGATGTCTTAATTTAGTTGAATTTGTAGTTTTATGTGTTTGTGATTAAATTTTGAGTTATTTTATATTTTGAATGTTGTGGCGGTGAATTTTATCTTTGTTGATTTTAGTTTTAGTTTTGGTTTTGGTTTTAATTTTGTGGCTATCCTGATAGTTTTAGTTTTCATGCAGGGCGACATCATTATTTAGCATGCAAATTTGTAGGTATAAAAGTACAGTATGAAAGTACAAGAAAGACAACGTTGAAAATTATAAAAGCATACCTGGCGAGTCTTCTCGTTCCACCACCTAAAACTTAAAATGCATGTTAAGGCAGTTTATATGAAATAGAGAAGTATAATCTTGATGACCTATCTAACCCTAGGTCATGTCTTGGTGTGTCCTTAGGAGTTTAGTTAAGGATGATGTTGCCAAGCTAAACATATTAAGTTTAATAGATCTTCGACGTATCCAAGAGATCTAGAGAAAGAAGCAGGACCGTGCTACTCTCTCGCTGCCTGGTGAAAACTCTCGAGTTCTTTTGAACTTACTATGTTGCTTAATAATTCATCCTGTAAATACCCTTAATGCTCAGTGAATATTGATGTCTCAATTATCCTTAAAAATAGGGTAATTATCACTTATGATTCAATTTAAGAATTATGTGGGTGAAGACCCTTAAAAAGGCAAGTTAGTGTTATTGGAACACTTAGCCAAATTTTGACCTTAATTGGGCTTGTAATGTTTGAAATATGTTCTAATTTTCAATGATATTTACTTTTCTAATCCTCATTTAAATGAAACTTGATTTAACCTAAGTTACTACTAAGCCCTTAAGACCTAGGTGAGTGTCTTAATTAGTTCTGAAAAGATCAAACTTTAGGTGATCATGATTCATGATTTGAATTTTATTTGAACATCAAAGAAGGGGTACTAAATTGATTAATTATTAACTTCAAAAGTCATACCCCTAGGTCCTAGGTTCATTTTGAATAAACTTCCAAATTTTACTAATTTAGAAATCTATTAACTTATCTTTTTAATTAGGAAAGTGAGGTTGGTTTCTACCAATGAACCCCTTGTGTTTCAAACATCAAATAAATTGATTAAGATCAGAGGTTACCCATTTCCCTCTTTAAATTACGCCTAAATGTTAATTAAGGCTAAATTTCCAAAATTACACATTTGCCCCTAAGGCTCGATCACTTCATAATTTGTCAAATTCAATTCAAATGACTTTGGATTTTTATCCTACCTCATTCATGGGTCAATTAAGACATCAAAGGAGAAAATGTGATTTTTCAGTTATCCTACCTCATTCATGGGTCAATTAAGATATCAGAGGAGAAAATGTGATTTTTCAAAATGTAATTTAATTTATATAATTATCTTCATGCAAAAATATGATTTTTCAAAGAAATTTCCTAACTTGACCAATCTAAATCCTAATCCCTTAAATTTTTTTACTGGAAATAGACTTAGACCAGAGAAGTCTTTGGACCAAATTTCATGTTTTTTTGATTTTTTTTTTAATTTTAAGAATTATTTTAAATTTTGGGGTATTTATTAAATATAAAAACATTTTAAATGGGGAAAGTTAAGTTTGTTTTTTTTTAAATCTCCCTTAGGTCAGAGAACCTAGGGAAGCAAATTTTATATTTTTCTAATTTTTTTTTATTTATTGGAATTATTTTATTTGAAATCTATTTTTCAGCCTTTAAAATTTTTTTTTTAAGTTTTAAAATTCAATATCTTTATTTAGAAAAACAGGAAAAATATTCTAATTGTTTGCTAAGTGCTTAGAAAGTAATTTAGAACATTTCAATGAGTTTTATTATTTTTGTGATTTTTATAAGTTTTTAATTATTTTAAATATTTAAAGATAGACTAAAAATGAAGTTTGTATTTTAAATACCATTTTATTTTGAGAAAATACCCCTGATCACATAGAACTCAAAAAATAAATTTTCATAAAATTTTGAGTTATATTTTGATTTTTAAAAAATTATTTAATTGCCAAAAATGATGTTTATCTTTAAAAATCAACTTAAGTTGTCAAATGAACTCAAAATATTTTGAAAATTTTATGGTGAGTTCTCTAGATCAGAAACCATAGTGGAGATTAAAAATCAAGTTATTTAAATGTTTATATCTTTCAAAATTAACCATCTTAATGATTTAGGGTTTGTGAAAATTAAGTGTATTTTAAATGACTTAGACCCATGAAATTATTTCCAACAAACTTCTATGGTCATAAGTGATTTAGTATTTGGAAAATTTAAGGATGTTTTAAATGACCTGACCCATGAAATTATTTTCAAAGGTTTCTCTGGTCATGGTAGACCTTGCTTTTCTTGGAATTTTCTAATCAACATGCTAATTTCCATGATTATTTTAAGGAAATAATGTGCCAAAACTTGAAAATTATGGTTCTCTGTATAGGGACTTCCTCTAACTTTGAAGAAATTAGAGGATATTCCTCTTGACAAGGACTATAACATACCAAAATTTCAAGCAAAGGTGATGTGTCAATATGCATGGAGAAACAAATGTTTCGAAACAGTGTTTAATTAATTAAAAATAAAATATAAATCCAATGGACTTGAAATTTATTCCACATTATTTTCCTCTATTCACTGAGTAAGACGACATTTTATTTTATTTTTGTTATTTTTTTACACAAAGTTATGAATTTTATAAGTTAGGGGTATTTAAATAAATATGAAAATGCCCTATTTATCTATTTAAACAGCGCGTGCTGACTAGATTCTAGGCAGCTTCGAAGGCATGTGTGGCGTGCTCTGGTTGGACGTCGTCGTCCACATAGCTGCTGCTTTGGCCTGCGGTTTATGTCCCGAAGCGCTGTCTGGCTTGATCTCCTCCGTCCATCCGATACACGCTTGATCAAACGGCTCCCCGTCATCATCCCCCATAGAATGATCTCGTGACCGTCCACACTAAAACCCTAAGATCTCAGCCTAGACTCAATCAAATCACTTCGAGTTTGATCCTATGAACTCGTCTAAGTGATACAAACACATCCATGCAGTAATCATACAATTAAATTAAGCCTACTTAAATGGAGAATATAAATAGGCTCGAGATAAGGTGAGTTTTTATTCCTTTGCTCTAAGAAGTGAAGCTTCAATCAGAGGGTCTTGGCACGTTTTTTTGAGTCTAAGGAGAGTAGGGTTTGAGTCCATGGTCTTGGGGTAAGGTCTAGGTATGAATTTGATTACGACCGAATTTGGGTGTTGGTCTAGAGCTATGGTAGAGGCTCTGTGGAAAGGGGATTTGATGGGGCTTTAGCTTCTATCACTATTGTGAAGGTGTGGGTGAAGTTAATTTGGGTTGGTGGACTGTGGAGGTCTATTGGGTTATCTCCTTATTTACGGTAAGGTTTCAAGATCAAAATTGAGCTTCGGCAGTGGGAATTGGTGGGGAAAAATAGCACTGAGGGGATCTTAGGGAAGCTCTGTGAGAAGTTTGGAGAGGCCTCTCTAAGAAAATTTTAGCATGAGTTTTAATAAAAAATGTCCATAGGGTGGCTCTCAGGACATGAGTTTGGGTGCATTGTCGTGCTTAGGTGGAGGGCAGAGGATCTCCATCAATTAGATTGGCTGACCTGGCCTCTAGGTTTGATTTGGGTGAGGTCCCATAAGGGTGGCTCTCAATTTTGAGCTTTTCTAGACACTAGGCTGGCCGACCAGCCAGGGGGAGGTGGCTAGGAGCTTAGGGAACCCAAGGGAATATGTCACAACAATTTAGTGCAATAATACCTAATTTTGGTAAGGATATCTTAAGAACATGCATTTTTGGAAATAATATCCCTTGATTTGGGGGTCCTTTGGTCCATGGATTGATTTAGTTGGTTTTATGGAGTTTTAACAGGTCACTAAGTCCAACTAATGACTATGATGGAGTTAATTTGGTGACTTTAGGGTGGTTAGGTCACATTTAGTGCATGGGTCCAAATGGGTGCAAATGACCAAATCTTGGGTTTGGTCTAGGATATCCATCTCAATTAGCCCAAATAAATGTTTCATTTGGTGTAGATAATCATAAGGAATAACTTTTGTGAATAATGGAAGTGGTTTTGAGCTCAATTGAAGGGTCAATTTGAGGGAATTTTGAATTTTAGTCAATTTGGTCATGTTGGGCTAGGCTTGGGTCTAGCTTGGGTTAGCCTTGGGCTAAGTACAAATTCATTGTTGTAAATTGTCAAAAAGGACCCCATGAAGAGTTTTCAACATGAATTGGGTGCCATTTTGAAGGTTAAGGCATTCAATTGGGTGGAATTTGGGGACAAGCAATTTGGGGCTAAAATTTGGGAATTTTGGATTTAGGCCAAAATCAAATGGATTTGAGGCTTCACCAAGGCCAAATGATGGTTACTTTTGATGTGTAGGAATGTTATGAAGAATTTTTAACATTAATTGGGGCTAATTGACTGGGCTATAGCTTCAATTTGGTCAGATTAGGTCATATGGTCAAAATTGGGGTTTTGATCTAAGTCAAAATTAGGCTTAAATTAGAGGCCAATTAAGCTTGGATTTGGTTTATCTTAGCCATATCAAAAGTTAATTTGAGTGTAGGATTTGAATTTGGGTCAATTGAGATCAAATTGATGGACATTTGAGTTGAATTTGGGGAAATTTAGGCCCTTAAAGGCAAATTTGGGGGTTTTGGTTAAAGATGGTCAAATTGGTCAAATTGAGTCATTTGGTAGTTGATAAAAATGAAATTGGGAATATTTTGGATTTATAGAGATTTTTTGGGGATTTTTTGGAATTTTGGGCTATGGAGGGGTATTTTGGTAATTTGGGGGTGTTTAGGGGCAAAAGGCTAGGTTGGGTATCTTAGTAGAGTTAGAGTACAAACCACCATCAATATGCCACAAGAAAATGGAAACCCCATTTTGGGTCCTCTATGTACTGGTCTTAGTCAACCCATAGCCCTAGGGCTGGTAGGTTTAGGGGACCATCTACATGAGTATCCCAAAAAGATCAAGGGACCTAGGCTAGAAATTTGAGTTTAGGGTTGTGAGTAATTGTGACTGTATAGGAGAGTAGTGAGTGCCTCAGCTACAAACCAACACCCAGGGTCAACCCTAAGGCCCAGCAGTCTTAAGGGTGACTCATCTTGAGTTTCCCTTATAGTGACCCCGCCTACTAAGTTCTAGAGGTTAGGAAAATAAACACATGAACTCTAAATGATGAACTTAAATCCATTCCCTAGTTGACGGAACAAATTCTGACCTATTGTTAGTCTCTCCTTCAACATTTGGTATGTATATCTGAAAGCACGGATGATGATTAATGATTCTGGTTGAATCTTCTTCAATCCACTTGTTCTTCAGATACATAGCCTTATCTACTTCTTCTATAAAATTGGTATAGCTAAATTGCATCTTTAGTTGCCATCCTAAATGATCTAGAAGTGAATTAACTTCCTTTCACATTCTCTTCAATTGAAGTCGCGTTAGCCTCAATTCTTGTGATTTTCTCAGCTATTCCTTCAGTACTAACAGCTAGGAAACTGTTATACATCTTATAAACACTCTGACTAATAAACTTCTTTCTCATTACTTCCTCCTTCTTCAAATCATTCTCCCAAGAAGACATTTTTGAAAATTCTCTCTTTTTCACTTAGAATTTAAAGGTTAAACAAAGGTGTGGTGAGATTTCTGCTCATACCCCTCTATTTATAGGCACCAAACCTCTCCCATAGCTTCTAGGCACGTCTTAGACTGCTCTTACACATTCAAGCCAACCAATTCATGGTTATAACTTCTAGAAACCAAATTCGTACATTTTTTTTAACTGTCGCGCTTAAGCGCAGGATTTTGGAACTTAAGCGCCAGTGCTCAATTTTTCACAGGTCAGCTTAATATCCAAACATTCATTCTAACATGTCTAATTCATCTTTTATGGTCTTAGAATTATCACTAACTCATTATATGGTCAAAATTCTACCAAAATTTTCTAATTCACACACATCAACATAATAAAAACAAACACACAGATAGTTATGTGGTGCCTCCCATAAAGCACTTGTTTTAACGTCATCAGCCCGATGTAACCAGTGCTTAATCTGGTTGACCAAACATCAAAAAATCTATTAATTTAATTTGGTCCCCTAAAAAGTAGGATTTTAGTATGTGATCATTCACTTTGAATATTTTATCAGTTTTAGAATCTTTAATATCCACAGCTCCATTAGGATAAAATTTCATCACAACAACTGGGCCCATCCATTTGAACTTAAATTTCACTATAAATAATCTTAACCATACATTGTAAAGGAAAACTTGTTGTCTTGCCTGCAAGTTTTTAGTAACAATCCCTCAATCACGCCACATCTTCATCTTTTCTTTGTAAATCTTAGCAAAGATTCATTTCTTATCTCTTCAAGCTCATTTAATTGCAATAACCTCATCTCACCAGCATCATTCAATCTATAACTAAATTCCTTAATTATCAAATATGTTTTATGCTCAAGTTCAACTGGTAAGTGACACGCTTTCCCAAATATTAACCTATATGGGAAAATTCCTATAGGAGTTCTGTACGCAGTCTTATAAGCCCACAAAACATGGTAAAGTTTAGCTGAAAAATCTATTTTAGATGGATTTACAAATTTTTCCAATATTCTTTTTATTTCATTATTGGATAACTCAACCAAACCATTTGTCTGAGGATGATAAGTAGCAACAATTCTATGATTAATATGATATTTTTTTCATAATTTCTCAATTATTGCATTTCTAAAATGACTTTACTCGTCAGTTATGATTACGCTCAACATCACAAATTTATAAAATTTATTCGTTCTTAAACATTTTTCAACACTTTGAGAATCACATCGAGGTAAAGCAATAGCTTCTATGCATTTAGATACATAATCTACTGCTAACAATATATATAAATTTTTAAAAGATGGTATAAATGGTCCCATGAACTCTAATCCCCAAACATCAAATATCTACATGAGTATCCCAAAAAGATCAAGGAACCTAGGCTAGAAATTTGAGTTTAGGGTTGTGACTGATTGTGAATGTAGATGAGTGTAGTGACTGCCTCAGCTGCAAACCAACACCCAGGATCAACCCTAATTTCTAGGAGTGATTGTGAGTGCAAGTGATTGCAAGTGAGTGTCTTAGCCCTAGACCAACACCTAGGGTTAACCCTAAGGTCCAGCATCCTAAGGGTGACTCATCTTGAGTTTCCCTTATAGTGACCCCACCTACTAAGTGCTAGAGGTTAGGATCAATATGTGGAACTTCAAGTTAAGTAGAGAAGAGTGTAGAATTTCTAGTGATGAGGGTTTCTATTCTAGTTTTCTAAGAATAATCAATAGGAAAATCCTATGGCTACACCTTAGGCTATTAAAGAAGAAAAACTAAACCTCAACTAAAAGTGAGGTCAACAAATGGACCCTCAATAGGTGTGGTGTGCTGGGCAAGCACACCGCGTGTATTGACGTTGACCGACGAGAGCAATAAAAACCAATACTAACTCCTAAGTCAAATAGACTTGGAAGTATGTGTAGGGTTGTGTGTGTGATTTATTTTATTTTGGCTAGGGATACTAGCAGATGATTGTATGATTGAAATTAAAGAGTAGGGACTCTCATTGGGGATCGGAGAGTGAGCTTTGAGTTATGAAATTTCAGAAATTTCTAGAGGATGGGAATTAGTATGTAAGTGTTGACCCCGAGGTGGAAATTGAAATTCAAGTATTAATTTCAAAAAGACTAAAAGGGTCGGAATTTGGGTACCGACCTCAAAAGATGAGAATCAAAATTTTGGTACTGATTCGAAGATCTGAGAATTGAAATTTACGTATCAATCTCAAGAAGAGAGTCAAAATTTAGGTATCGATCTCAAAAGATGAGGATCAAAATTTAGGTACTGATTTGAAGATGAGAAATGAAATGTAGGTATCAATCCCGGGATGTGAGAAATGAAATGTAGGTATCAATTCATAGATGAGAGAATTGAAATGTAGGTATCAATTCAAAGATGTGAGAATTGAAATTTAGGTATCGATTTAAAGATGTGAGAATTAAAATGTAGGTACCAATTCAAAGATACAAGAATTGAAATGTAGGTATCAATTCAAAGATATGAGAATTGAAATCAATTCAAAAATTAGAGAATTGAAATGTAGATATCAATTCAAAGATGTGAGAATTGAAATGTAGGTATTAATTTGAAGATGAGAGAATTGAAATGTAGGTATCAATTCTAAGATATGAGAATTGCAATTTAGGTATCGATTGAAAGATGTGAGAATTGAAATGTAGGTATCAATTCAAAGATATGAGAATTGAAATGTAGGTATCAATTCAAAAATGAGAGAATTGAAATGTAGGTATCAATTCAAAGATGTGAGAATTGAAATGTAGGTATCAATTCAAAGATGAGAGAATTGAAATTTAGGTATCAATTCGAAGATGAGAGAATTGAAATGTAGGTATCAATTCAGAGATATGAAAATTGAAATTTAGGTATCGATTCAAAGATGTGAGAATTGAAATGTAGGTATCAATTCAAAGATAGAAGAATTGAAATGTAGGTATTAATTCAAAGATACGAGAATTAAAATGTAGGTATCAATTCAATAATGTGAGAATTGAAATGTAGGTATCAATTCAAAGATGTGAGAATTGAAATATAGGTATCATTTCAAAGATGAGAGAATTGAAATTTAGGTATCAATTCAAAGATATCAGAATTGAAATGTAGGTTTCAATTCAAATATGTGAGAATTGAAATGTAGGTATCAATTCGAAGATGAGAGAATTGAAATGTAGGTATCAGTTCAAAGATGTGTGAATCAGAATTTAGGTGCTGATTTAAAGATGTGAGAATTGAAATGTAGGTATCCATTCAAAGATGTGAGAATCAGAATTTAGGTGTTGATTCAAAGATGTGAATATTGAAATTTACAAATAGATTGTGGTGTTGAATTTGCAAAAGTGTATCATGTGGAAAGGCTGATTTTGTAGAGGATTTATAGAGCTTTGGGGGTTTTGTGCAGAATGCAGAATTCTGCAAAGATTTGAATAGAGTTAATGTAGATAAAGATGGTTGTGCTGCGCGCACAAGAGTAGGAAACTCCAAAAAAGAGAGGATCCACTCAACAGATTTGTTTCATTTTCTTCTTGTTTTTATCACATTTAATTTTTTTAAAAATATGTCTTTAAATTTTTAATTTTAGTTGGTTGATTTTCAAAAGAAATTTGTTTTGTTGTTTATTTATCGGTGATTAATTTTATTCAAATTTTATTTATTGTTAAAGATTCGTTGTTTCGTTCTTTATTCATTGAAATTTTGAACTAACGCGTGGTTCGTAGCTTTCATCCCTCGCATAAAAAGGCAACTAACAGAAAGGCACAAATTAAGAGAAATTTCCATTAATATGCTCCAACAAAGATGTCATAAGTCGAACATAGGCTAATGCCTCAAAAGGTACATTGTGTAGTCCATGTCGAAATACATCGAGAACATCTCATGATATGAATACACTGTAGATTGCATACATCAGATACATGTCATGCTGTTAAAAGAAAGAAAGTGAACCCTCTGTGCCAGGTATGTTGAGCTCCTTATCAAGCAAACCTTCTAAGCCATGCTCCAGGATAAGAGTTCTCTTTGCACGTACTTAGAGGTACAACTTTCTCACAGCTCGTATGAAAGTAACTCCTCCAATTCTGGGTCCTGCTGGAATCCATATGGCATTTTACTGTCATACACCATGCGAAAGTCAGAAACACCCTATGGTGTCGTACTCTTGGAATGCAATGTTTGGAAAAGTCTGCACTATTGCCCTTGAGAACAAGTACTGAACCGACTGGAAGAGGAATCTCCATGGATCCTCTGAACTCACCAGGGCCGACGACATGGATTTCTTTCCCAAATAATATATTGCTCTTACTCATGAATGAGACCGTGCAGAAAGGCCTCACAAAATCATGATGATGAATGTGTGGAGGAATGCAATCACCCTCTTCATAAATGTTAATAATGCAACTGTTGGGAGTGCAGGTAGCAGGTAGAATATTCCATTTGACCATCCTTTTGATCATCCATTTTATCATCGGTGGTAGTGGATCTACTTGATCATGTCTGAGGATCTCAGGCAGATTCCCCTGTCTGTCATTCGTGAAGTTATAACAACAGCCACATTGGATGGTGACTCTTCTCTTCCCTCTCATCCACTTCTTTGGCTCGAAATATGTCCTTTCCATGAGAAGATCTGCTCGACCTCTCTCTCTTAAATTAAAAAATGCAGTCCAAAATGCTTCTTTCATTAGTCTCAGAGAAAACCCTGGTGTACAGTTCCAAGGCTTCCAATATGTTGATGAACTTTCCCTGAACCTCTTGATAGAACTCGAATTCTCTTTTATTTACTCTTCTTATCTTGTAGTATTTTTCCATACCAGGGATTGATAGTTGTCGCGGTCATTCCTTCCTTCGAGCATCGACGGGAACCCAAACTCGTGCTGGTCGATCTGGAGCATGAGACTCGGTCTCTAACGGGATGTACGACCCTGGGCTCCACGGTACACGCTGATCCATCCCCAACCAGACTTATGGTTCATCCATCATGAAATCCAAATTCTGAGATTCATTGGTGCTTGAAGTGTATTCTCTCAATCTACTGAAACACTGTAGATGCAGAACATTACAATCCGGGCATTCTACAAATGGACCCGTGGCTGATGTCCTGGCCGGTATTTCAACGTTGCATGTTAAGCAACCTTCGGACAAAACATCTGAAATTGAAAGTGTGTTCGACTCTGTCATAAACCCTGGCTCTTCATCCATAGTGGGTAAGCTAGCAGAAGTTTTTTTCAGGTCTGTATCATAAATGTGCCGCTCAGGAATAAGGGTGAGCAAGTTGTTCGTCTCTCTCTGACGTCTGCGCTCTTGTCGTAGAAAAGCTCTTTGCTTCTTGCGGCTGGCATTCCTGCGTTGCATCCTACGAAAGTACTTGGCAGTCTTTTATTATTGGCGGCTATTAAGCCTCCAGTAGGTGTAGCTACCATGGAGGGCAGACGGGTGGGCCCCTTCATTGGATCTCGCTCAATTATCACGTTCTTGCCCTTGTACAATAAATTATCTTTGGTGGTCACTCTCAGTAGTGAAGGCAGTCCCTCTTACTCTTTGCAGCTGACCACGTCCATTAGAGGACCTTCGTAGTCCACATCAACCAGGTTGAAATCCACGTTGAAGTCTATGGTGCAGCCCCGCGGTGCCATCTCCTCATTTAATGCGAGGTTCCAACCATCCTGGAAAGCAAAGATCAGCCGTTGTCCCGACATTTTCCTCTAGACGACAGAAAAAACATCAATGGGCCAAAACTTTTCATGAACAAGAACGAAACAAAGTGTACATTAAAGTAAATTTTAATTTGTTTTGGTATAATATGAGTTTTGTTTAATTTAGTGAAAAGAAGAAATTTGAAGTTAAAAATATTTTTCTCAAAATTTTTCATTATATTGATGTTAATTACAAAATTTAGACCCGGTCATAGACATTTGGCCATATCGATAAAGCTAAAATAATCAAAGCTTCCAAAGCTTCAAGGCAAGCAGAAGCCAGCGGCGTCAGGTTGCATAATATGTTTTCAGGAAACATCCGTTTATTGGTAACATGGGTCTGTTGCTCAGGAAGTCCACTAACTGGTAGGCTCCTCTTGTGTAGACCTTTTCAACGACAAATGATCCCTCCCAAGTTCGCTCAAATTTCCCACCTATTTTGTGGCGTGCAAGAATAGGCCTTTTAAGCACAAGTACGAGGTCAACAACTTTGAATGTCCTTGGGCGGACCAATTTGTCATTGGCTTGTAACATCTTCGCTTGGTAAAGCTCCAAATGTTTTTGTGCTTCCAGTCATTTTCCCCCGAGACTATCAAGCTCTTCAAGTCTGAGTTTTGCGCTTTCTTCCTTTGTGAGTTGGTTGACAATGGCAACTTTGAGAGATGGTGTCTGGATTTCTAGTGTTAGCATGGCCTCAGACCCATACACGAGCATATAGGGTGTACACTGAGTGGTAGTCCTGAAAGTCATCCGGTAGGCCCACAAGGTTTCTAATAGTTTGCTGTGCCAATCCCTTTTATTTTCATCTAGTGTTTTCTTCAAAATCTGTACCAGTGCTTTGTTGAAAGCCTCAGCCAGACTATTTGCTCTAGGATAGTAAATTGTAGAGTATCTCCAATCTATCCCATGTATTTTGACAAAATTGTTGATCTTTGTACTTCTGAAAGCTGTCCCATTTTCAGAAATTATTCTTCGTGGTACTCCGGAACGGTGGACGACTTGGTTTTTGAAAAATTGAAGGACGTGCCGTGTCGTAACCTCACGTAACGCTTCAGCCTCTGCCCATTTGGAGAAGTAATCTTTAACGGCAAGTAAAAACTTGTGTCCTCTAAAAGATGGAGGGTCTATCAGACCTATTATGTCCATGTCCCAACACTCAAATGGCCCCAAGGCAACAGTTGGGTGTAGCACATTTGGAGGTTGGTGTAAGACCACCCCATGCACTTGGCATTGGTGACATCTTCTGGAAGTATCCACGCAATCGGACAACATTGCTGACCAATAATACCTGAGTCTTTTGATTTTCATTTTCATTTTCAACCCGAATTGATGAGTGCCACACAATCCGGCATGTACTTCTCTGACAATATTCTGTGCCTCGGCTCTGCTCAAATACCATAGCCACATCTGGTCGAATGATCTTCTGTAGAGAACATTTCCCATCAAGGCATAAGACATGGCCCTTCTTGTGATGTGGCGTGCCTCAGACTTATCTTCTGACAGTTTTTCAGTATGCAAATATTCTATTAATAGCTTGCGCCAATCTTCGTTGATGTCTGCAACTGTATTTATTGTTTCTTATTCTTCAAGCTTGTGTAGAGTTTCAAAGTTGATCCAAGACAAGACACATCTTCCTTGCACTGTGACTTCAATGGAATCCTCCGGGGAACACGTCATTTCGTTAGCAAGTTTTGCTAGAGCGTCTACATGGGCATTATCTCCTCTAGGAATCTGGTAGAAAGTCACATCGAGAATCTGCTCCAGGAGATTCATCGTGTATTGAGGGTATTCTGCTAATCTTGATTTCAAAATTCTATATTATCCGGCGACTTACTGGATGACGAGTTGGGAGTCGCCGTGAATGGCAATGCTTGTTATATCCATTGAGATTGTCATTTCCAACCGGGTGATTAAGGCTTCGTATTCTGCTTCATTGTTGGTGCACGACTTTGTCAGGTGGTACGAGAACCTCAACATACCCTTGTCTGGCATGATAAAGATCAAACCAATTCTTGCTTTGCCCAGTATAACTGTGCCTGATCCTTTGTCTTTACTGGTTGATTAAGCACCATCAAATTACATTTCCCAGCATTGTGCACTAGAGAATTCCATTCGCAATATTTGCTCGTCTGGTAACTCGTCATTGAGAGAGGACCCATCTGGCAGTGGATGTGCAGCGAGAAATTCTGCTAGTATTTGTTTTTTGATAGCACAGAGGGGAAAAAAAGTTATGTCGGGTGTGCAGCAAGAAAATCTGCTAAAATCTGTCCCTTGATAGCACGGAGGGGTACAAAAGTAATATCAAGTTGCAATAAGATCATTGACCATCTTGCTAAACGTCCAGAGAGTGTTGGTCGGGTCATCAAATATTGCAATGGATTAACTTTCGAGATTAGGGTGATCTTATGAGAAAGCATGTATTGTCTAAGCTTTTGGGTGGCAAAAATTAACGCTATACAATGCTTCTCAACATGTGGATACCTTATCTCCGTCGGTATTAGGCGACGACTCAATTAGTAGAGTGTATTTTCTTTACCCTCATCATCGACTTGGGCTAAGAGGACTCCGAGAGAGTCATCTAAAGCCGCGGTATAAAGTATCAATTATTTCCTTAGGATAGGGGCTGCCAAGACAAGAGGTGTCATTAAATATTGTTTAACGTCCTCAAAAGCCCGCTGGCATTTCTCTTCCCAAATAAATTTAGCATCATTTTTAATTAATGTTGAGAAAGGTTGACACCTACCTGAAAGATTACAAATAAAGCATCTCAGATATGCCAACTTCCCCTGGAAGGAAAGTAGTTTTTTTAAGGTTTTAGGGGGAGGCATTTCCAAGTTAGCTTTAATCTTATCCGGGTCGATCTCTATTCCCCGATGACAAACAACAAATCCTAGAAATTTCCCAGAGGTAACACCAAAGGCGCACATTAAGGAATTCATTTTAAGGTCATATCATCGTAACCATTCAAACACAATCCTAAAATTGTACAAATGGTCTATTTTCCGTTTACTTTTAATGACCAAATCATTCACGTAGCATTCTACTTGATTCGGAATGAGGTCGTCAAAAATCTTCGTCATTGCAAGATGATATGTTGCTCCGGCATTCTTTAGGCCAATCGACATCATTGTGTAGCAGAAAATTCCAATCTGTGTTCTAAAGGCTATAAATGATGCATCCTTGGGAGCCATCTTTATTTGGTTGTACCCCGACGATCCGACCATGAAGGAGAAAATGTCATGTGTTGAAGCGATGTCCACCATCATCTCCGGTATAGGTAGTGGAAACTCGTCTTTCGGAAATGCCTTGTTCAAATCTCTGAAGTCAACACAAACACGGATCTGTCCATTTTTCTTCTTAACAGGTACAATGTTGGCTGACCACGTGGGGTATTGTTCTTCTTTAATAAAGTCGGCGTTTATTAATTTCTTTACCTCGACGATGACTTGTTGTTCTATCTTGAGGCGCATTCTCCTTGGAGCTTGTTTTACTGGGGTTATATTCTTGTCCACCCTGAGCTTATGAACTGCAACCTCTACGGACAGTCCTGACATTTCATTGTAGCTCTATGTGAAATAGTCTTTGAACTCTGCTAATAGTTTGATCAATTCTGTAGATTCTTTGTCATTAAGTAGAGAACTTATAAATGTAGCTCGGGGTCATTCTTCAGTCCCAAGGTTAATCTCTTTCAATTCATCAACAGTGGTTTTAAATTCCTCCTCAAACTCTGGCAGAGCATCTTCTATTGGTTGATCAATAGAGTCATCCTCTATATTGAGGCAATTCTCTTTTGATTTACCAGTAACAAACATACAAAACTCATAATCATCAACTGGTCTGACGGTACCAAATCCGAGACCCTCTTTGGAGTTTGGAGTTCGACTTTTACCATTCCATAATTTTTCAAAAATTTGAAATTTATCTTTTGAAATTTGTTTCGGTAAGTTACCCTGTTGAGTTAACTTTGGAACACAAGGCAAGAAGTAACCAAAAGGCAATTCCATTAATTCATTATAATCAACATCCAAATTTACATATTTTTTAAGCTCAGTAGAGGTAGAAGCATGATAAAATTTGTTCGGCTTTGAACCAACACTACGGACTTCCTTGACCTCTAAATCTCGACCTTTTGAGGGAGAATCAGAGTAAGGGTCATAGCATTCATATAGTGGTTTATCTGATCTTCATTATTTCATATTCATTCTTTTCTGTATCTTCTAGGGATATCTCGTACTGAGGTTTCTTCTGTCTTGTCATCATTATCTCATCTTCAAAACTTTCTTCATCACCAATGTTGATGGTTGGCGTAGTCCGTTCAATAATTAAATTGATCCTTCCTCGTCCACGTCCCCGGCCTCGACCTCGAGTGCGTGAACCACAAGGCCTTTCACCATCTCTTTGTAAAGGAGTGGTGAAAGATTGCTGAAGCAGAGTTGAATGGCCTCCTCTTTGTGATTATTTTGAATCTTTATCTTTGTTTGTCAGGATCTCGCGAGAGAAGATAGTCTTCTTTGGTGGCACGTAGTAGGCAGCATCTTCATAGATACCAACTTCATGCACTGAAAATGGTTGGTTTGACCATCTTTGCGGTATTTGCACTGGTGTTGAGATGATGGAACCATATTATGCTCATGGAATCCACGGTCGACCCAATAGAGCGTTAAAAGAGGTCTCGGCGTCGATGATATGAAATTTAGTGGTTGTCACGAGTTCTTCAACCTTCATAAGTAATGTAATTGATCTGAGGGCTCTTTCTCCCTTTTGGTTAAATCCTCTTAATATCATTTTATCGGTCGTAAGCTCTTGAGCTTCAAAATCCAAATTGGCCAATGTCCATAGGCTCATAAAGTTAAGAGATGCTTCAAGATGAACTAAAACTCACGAAAACACAAAATCTGCCAATGCTGACGAAGATGTAGAGTGGACGGTTGTGGTCGGCGGTACCGAGCAGCAAGTCTTCATCTATGAAGGTTACCCCAGGCTGTTCTTTCAACGAGCAAACTTCATCTGAGGATGTGCTGGCTAACTGAGCTAAGCAAACTTCTAAGTCAAGCAAAGCTGTAACTAGAGATTCTCTCATCTCTTTTGACAGGATCAGAGCATTGTAGATGCTTAATCGGACCGACAACTTCCTAAGATGAGGTAGCACATTGTAGTCTACTTTGCAAGATCCTCCAATTTTATTTTGATCATGTTGTTCTTCCACTGGCTGATGTGGGGGTATCTCTTTTCGAGTCATTATCTGTTTTCCTTCATTTGTTGGAACTGTTCTTGGTGATAACACTTTTCCGCTCCTAAAGTTAACTTTTGTGATTTCTTCTTATTAAGATATCATTGTGGAATCTTTCAGTGTCTTTTCCTCTTCATCAAAAAGATCTAAGTTTATGGTAAGTGGTGCACCGAGATGCTTGAGGGTTGGCTCTTCGTTATCAGTGTTGTCGTAAGCGGTATTATTGATGTCTTCTTTGGACTTGACAACGAGTTCATCGGACTCGAGTACGATTTGAGTATCATTTTGGAGATTGAGCTCAAAGCTAGATTGGTCGTAATCAGTTACGTTATCACTAGAAATAGTTAAAACGTAGCCGAAATCATAATCATTATATTGATAAGACCCTGGAGGGACAAAAAGATGATTATACAAAGTCAGGGGTTCGAGGATTTTCTTCCACGAATCTGAGACAACCAATCTAGTAGAGGCAGCCCCTATCCTACCCCCCGTGCTATCAATTTTTGTAGTGACACTTTTCTTCTTCTTCTTTGTTCTTGACGATGATCGATCTCCTGACAAAATCTTCATCCGGGGCATGGTTATTGCGGACTCTGAATAGAGGCTTGTTTTGATGAAGACTGGATTTTGTTCAATATCTTCTTGGATGATCTGCTCCAAAACTCATTCCATCCTTCTTCGATATTCATTGAAGCTTGTATGTGATTAAGGGCCCTCTTGAGTTCATCCCATGTTGTACTCCATCCATCTGTTCTAGTATACTGATCAACTGGGGAGATTCACTCAGCTGAAATCATGTTTATGGAACCTTTTTTAGGTTCTCTCAAATACTCCTTCGGGATTGTTGTATTCTCTTCTTTGAGGTTCTTCTCGAGCCAGTCTTTAAAGACGAAGCACTTTCCAATAGTGTGCCCAAGCAATCGGTGGTATGGCCAATAATTTTGTTCATTTTTCTTATCCACCTCTTCGGGCTTCTTCGGATCTGGTAGTCTAAATTCTGGCCTCTTCATCAGACTCCTGAATATTTTAGGTACAGCTTCATCTTCAACCTTGAAGGAATACGCAACCTTCTGTCGCTCCAATAGGGATATTCTTTTATCCCCTGTTCGAGGTGCTCCTTCTTGAGGCGGCCGCTGGTTGGATTGATTATTATGTTTATGAGAAGACTGGCGATGTTCTTCTGCATATATCTTTATCGGCTGCTTTCCTTTATCGACGATTTCCACTACTCTTGATTTCTTTTCAAACACTTTGGCCACCTTAGTCTTCTCATGTGGCTCCATGTGCTTTATTTTCTCTTGAAGACTGCTGGCTTTACCGAGCAGCATCTCGAAAGGATTTATGGTGAGTCCCTTAAGCATGAAAGCTACTGGCCCATGAATGCTCTTGAGTAGAATCTCAATCGTTTGATGTTCAAGCTACTGGCCCATGAATGCTCTTGAGTAGAATTTCAATCGCATGATATTCCTGTAGCTGAGGTTTTCTTCTTGAAGACTGTTGGCTTTACTGAGTAGCTTCTCGAAGAATTTGATGGTGAGTCCCGTAAGCATGAAATCTAATGGCCCATGAATGAAGCTTCTCGAAGGATTTGATGTTGAGTCCCTTAAGCATGAAAGCTACTGGCCCATGAATGCTTTTGAGTAAATCTAAATTGCATGATGTTCCTGTAGCTGAGGTTCACATTTCATGCTAAGGTTTCTCCACCTCAAAATATAATCCACTAAAATTTTGTTGGACTTTTGCTTTTCCATCATGAGCTCTCCGATGGACACATGGTGTTGCGCCCCGGAAAATCTTTTCACAAAAAAATGTTCCAATTCAGAAAAAGTTTTGACTGACCTATTGGGCAAGTCAGCGTACCAGTCAAAAGCAATTCCTTATAAGATGCTAACGAACTGCTAGCAGAGTAGAGCGTCATTTTTCTTTGTGTTGCCACAACTGGCCAAGAAATATGCTATATGCTGCTTGGGATTTCCAGTCCCGTTGAATATTTTGAAGTTTGGGGCAATAAAACCCTTTCGAAAAGGCACGGCATTGAACTCCTCCGGGTAAGGTTTACCCTTAAAAATTGATGCACCGCCCTTGGATTGGGCTAAGGCATCCCGCACTTGTTCAACCATCTACTTGAGCTCCTTTTTCAGGCATGGCACTAGATGGAGAATCTTTCTTCGGTTGCTCATCTTTGTTTGCTGAAGTAGCTTCTCTTCTTTCATCTATAATGTGTATGATTTCTGGCTGATTAATCTCTGGAGAAGCCAATTGCGGTGCTTGCAATTGACCTTGAATGGTGCCCATGGTGGTCATAGCTGCAGTCATCTCTTCTATTATTTTCTCCAGTAAACTAACTTGCTCATCCCTTAGGAGGATAACTCTAAGCAGCTCATCTGTGACGTTCTCTTCGGTGTGAGGTTGAGCCTCACGCTTACATGTGGTGGCTCTAGTTCTGATCACATGGACATCCATGAAATCTTCCTCCAAATAATCATTGTAATCAAAATCTTCATTGTCACTATCGACAGAAACTCCGTGTTCTCTAGCTAACTCGAAAATTTTGATCCTGAGTTTCTCAACTTTTTACTCTTATTGATTCCTTGATTGCTTTAAGATTTGGAGGACTCTAATGGACATCCTCTACTTATTCCTCCATCTTGCTAGCTATTATCGTGATGATGTCAGATATTTTAGGCACTGGTTTCATTTCTTGTCCCGCGGGCTCACTAGACTATGTCGGTGCAGCGACCTTGGGTATCCATACCATTTTCTTTTTTGACAATGATGTTTCAGGATAGAGCAGCTTAGTAGAAACACCGGTATGCCGAGGGAAAGTATGCTCCCCATGGTGTAGACCGGCTACAGTGCCAGATAATCATCTTCTCTTTGCTTTTGGAATTGTAGGAGTATCTTCATGACGGGTCATGGGTAAGATCTTTGGACCCAGTCTCGACTTAACCGGTTGACGGCCTGCGGTCTTGGTGGCAGTGTAATCAGTAGTAATAGTAATCAGTAGTAACCGAACATCCTTCTTTGGTAGCAAGCCTTCTAAAAACTGCACTAACTCGAGTGATAGGAGTGAACTTCTTTCCCTCCTCATCATGTCCGTGAAGTGACGGTAATGCGGCAGCGATCCTTCGAATACTCTCATTTCCATCTGTATTTGTCAGAGGATGGAATCTACTTCGTCGCAGGAGTGGATAAATTTTCGGTAACACTTCTTCAACTTGATGAGGCTCCTCCTCAATGGGTGTCTTCTCAGGACCCTAGGATTTGATGACCCTCCGAACTTTTCTGTTGCGGTTCCTCCTTTGAGTTCGGGTCAGCGGTACAGTCCTCAAATTTGATCCGATTTCAAACATGGGTGGTGGGGTAGTCAATCCATCAATCAGATCTTCAACAATCATCACTTCTTTCCCCTTAGCAGCAGTGGGGCTAGTAGGTTTGGCGGGTACCGCGACGGCAGTAGCTTTAGCCTTCTTGCAAGCAGGGAATTCTCGAAGGCTATTCAGGTTGAATTCCGCAGATGGTTCCTGTATTTTTGGCGCGGCGATCTTCATTACCATGAACGGGGATTTCCCGAGGATGACCTCGAGGTCTTCAAAACCAGCTCCAAACTTGATGGTTGGAGAGACATTTCGGGCACTGCGGTCCGTTGGCAGGTTGCAGGAAAAGGTCAGTGTTGGGTAAGACATTGCAGTAGGCTTGAAAATAGAAAGTTTCAGGGTTATCTATATGGCCAAAAACCTCGTAATTTTTAGTGCAAGCACTGAAAATAGAGGTTGATCTGTAGACCGGGCAGGTCTTAAATTTATGGGTATTTTAAAATCTTTGTTTAAGAAAAGAAAAGTGATAAATTAACATAAGAAAATTTGAAAGTGCACGCAGCACAACACGACTTGGTTTCATTTGTGGAATAGCAAATCAAATTTGGAAGGGAGATGTGAAGTATTTTAGGACCCAGTGCGGGACCCACTTAGTGGCAGAAAAATGCCCAGGTGGAACTAGTCCACTGACACACCTATTGCGGATCCGACCCCATATGAAAATTTAAAGAGTCCTTAATGGCCTTCTGAACCCCTCTGTTCAAAGATTGTTGAACAGCTAGTCCTGAAGTCCAAGGAGTTAGCTGTACTTTCATAAGATAAAAATGGGTAAAGTATGCCAATGGAAGAAGGGTAATTTGGTCCAAGAGGGACTTGAACACATTACCGATGTGTGAAGATAATATTTCTTGATTTGTTTGGAGAGAAAAGCGTGTCCCCAGTGGAGTCTCCAGAAGCTGTCGGCATTATTTTGTGTTATGGTGGAGTTGCCCGTAAGAAACTTTCAGTCATCGAAATCAAAAGGTCGTCGCCTGCTTTGGAAGGACGTTGAAGTTTAGAAAAGTATGACATCAAATTGACCTCATATTTTTCATAGTTTAAATGAAAGAGCGTTGTACCTAAAATCCTGTATTTATCTTAAAGGATAAACACAAGACTTGAGGATGAGGCTTGATCAAATAAACTTAAAAAAGGATGACATCCGTCGTATAAACACAAGACTTGAGGATGAGGCTCGATCAAATAAACTAAAGAATATATGACATCCGTCTGGTCTGCGCTTTGTATTTGCCAACAAGTTCCCCTATTTAATATAAAGGATTAAATAGGGTTTATATTAAGTTGAGTTTGAACTTGCTTCCTATAAGTGCAAGCCTCTATAGTTAATTACATCTTAAATGACCAAAGTCACCATAGAAGACTCTCAGTAAAAAATTAAGAAATATTATCTCCAAGGAATTTCAAAGGGTAGGACTCTTCAATGAGATCAAACTTAGAGGTGTGAAAGGGGATTGGTTCAAATTTAGAACATTTTATTGTAGAATCCAAAGGAGGAGGGTGAAAGGGGATTGGTTCAAATTTGGAACATTTTATTGTAGAATCCAAAGGAAGAAGAACTAAGGTGAAAGGGGATTGGTTCAAATTTGGAACATTTTATTGTAGAATCCAAAGGAAGAAGGACTAGAGAAAATCAAGAAATATTATCTTCAAGGAATTTCAAAGGGTAGGAATCTTCAACGAAATCGGACGTAGAGGTGTGGGAAAAATTATCTTCAAGGAATTTCAAAGGGTAGGACTCTTCAACGAAATTGGACGTAGAGGTTGAATTATCTTCAAGGAATTTCAAAGGGTGGGACTCTTCAACGAAATCAGACATAGAGGTGTGAAAGAGATTGGTTCAAATTTGGAACATTTTATTGTAGAATCTAAAGGAGGAAGAACTAGGGGATGTCGTTGGTTCAAATTTGGAACATTTTGTTGTAGAATCCAAAGGAGGAAGAACTAGGGGATGTCATTGATGACTTCCCAAGCTATCCTAATGTTTAGGTTCAGTTTTGAGGAGAAATATTTAGGTGTTTCATCCTGCCAATTTTATTAGTTGGGGCTTACATTCGTGTGAAACGATCACACAAATAACTTGGAAGATGTGAGGATTTAGGTCGCGACAAACGACAACCTCAGAATTCTAAGATGAGTTAGGGCTTATATTGTATAGTAGAGCAATACAAAGGCCTATAGATAAGGTGAGGATTTACATTGCATAAGCAAGCAACCTCAAAGTCCTATGGCTTTATTGTTTATATCTAAAGAAGAAAGACTGGTTTAGCTAGGGAGGACAGGTTCTGTTGTTGAAGATGGTCGTGCCGCCCGCCGTGTTAGCTCCAAGCTCTCTGCTGTGACGAGTTTGATTTTTCTAGTGTGTCAAGTTATAATGTTAAATCAGGTGGTATTCTCCTCTGTTCACTGAGGAAGAGGGTATTTTTATTTTATTTTTGTGATTTTTCTACACAAAGTTATGAATTTTCTAAGTTAGAGGTATTTAAATAATAAGGAAAAGGCCCTATTTATCTATTTAAATAGCTCGTGCAGACTAGATCCTAGGCAGCTTCGAAGGTATGCGTGGCGCGCTTTGTTTGGACGTCGCAGTCCACGTAGCTGCTGACTCGGCCTGCAATTTATGTCTCGAAGCGCTGTCCGTCTTGATCTCCTCCGTCCATCCGATACACGCTTGATCAAACGGCTCCCCGTCATCATCCCCCATAGAATGATCCCATAACCATCCACACTAAAACCCTAAGATCTCAGCCTAGACTCAATTAAATCACTTCGGGTTTGATCCTATGGACTCATCTAAGTTAGACAAACACAACCATGCAGAAATCATGCAATTAAATAAAGCCTAATTAAATGGAGAATATAAACAAGCTCGAGATGAGGTGAGGTTTTACACCTTTGCTCTGAGAAGTGAACCTTCAATTAGATGGTCTTGGCACGTTCGTTGGGGTCCAAGGAGACTATGGATTGAGTCCCTGGTCTTGCTGTAAGGTCTAGATATAAATTTTCTCATGACCAGATTTGGGTGTTGGTCTAAAGCAATGGTAGAGGCTCTGTGGAAGGGGGTTTTGATGAGGCTTCAGCTTATTTCACTATCGTGAAGGTGTGGGTGAAGTTAATTTTTGTTTGGTGGACTGTGGAGGTGTATTTGGTTCTCTCCTGGCTTCCGACAAGGTTTCAAGCTCAAAATGGAGCTCCGGCAGTGGGAATTGGTGGGGGAAAATAGTTGTAATGCACTAAGGGGATCATAGGGAAGCTCTGTGAGAAGTTTGGAGAAACTTCTCTTAGAAAATTTCAGCACAAATCACATGGCCGTGGAGGTGAGTTTTTATAAAAAATGGCGATGGGGTGGCTCTCAGGGCATGAGTTTGCGTTCATTGTGGTGCTTAGGTGGAGGGCAGAGGAGCTCCATCAATTAGATTGGTTGAGCTGGCCCCTAGGTTTGATTTGGGTGAGGTCCCATGGGGGTGGATCTCAATTTTGAGCTTTTTCAGCCACTAGGTTGGTCGGCCAGCTAGGGGGAGGTGGCTAGGAGCTCAGGGAACCCAGGGGAATATGTCACAGCAATTTAGTTCAATAATACCTAATTTTGGTAAGGATATCTTAAGCACATGCATTTTTGGAAATAATATCCCGTGATTTGGGGGACCTTTGGTCCATGGCTTCATTTAAGGGGTTTTATGGAGTTTGGACTGGTCACTAAGTCCAACTAATGGTTGTGATGGAGTTAATTTTGTGACTTTAGGGTGGTTAGGTCACATTTAGTGCTTGGGTCCAAATGGGTGCAAAGAACCAAATCTTGGGTTTGGTCTAGGCTAGCCATGTTAATTGGCATAAATAAATGTTCAATTAGGTGTAGATGATCATAAGAAAAAACTTTTGTGAAGAATGGAAGTGGTTTCGAGCTCAATTGAAGGGTCAATTTGAGTGAATTTTGAATTTTAGTTAATTTGGTCATGTTGGGCTAGGCATGGATCTAGCTTGGGTTAGCCTAAGGATAAGTCAAAATTGATTGTTGTAAATGGTCAATAGGGACCCCATGAAGAGTTTTAAACTTGAATTGGGTGCCAATTTGGAGGTTAAGGCAATCAATTGGGTGGAATTTGGGGACTTGGCCAATTTGGGGCTAAAATTTGAGAATTTTTTATTTAGGCCAAAATCAAATGGATTTGAGGCTTCACCAAGGCCAAATGATGGTTAATTTTGATGTTTAGGAATGTTATGAAGATTTTGTAACATTAATTGAGGCCAATTGACTAAGCTATAAGTTCAATTTGGAAAGATTATGTCATATGGTCAAAATTGAGGTTTTGATCTAAGTCAAAATTGAGCTCAAATTAGAGGCCAATTAAGCTTGGATTTGGTTTAGCTTGGCCATATCAAAAATGAATTTGAGTTTAAGATTGGAATTGGGGTCAATTGAGATCAAATTGATGGACATTTGAGTTGAATTTGGGGAAATTTAGGCCCTTAAACGCAAATTTAGGGGTTTTGGTTAAAGTTGGTCAAATTGGCCAAATTGGGTGATGTGTTAGTCGTGAAAAATGAAATTAGGATTATTTTAGATTTATTGAGATTTTCTGAGGATGTTTGGAATTTTTGGAATTTTGGGCTATGGAGGGGTATTTTGGTAATTTGGGGGTGTTTAGGGGCAAAAGGCTAGGTTGGGTATCTTAGTAGAGTTGGGGTACCAACCACCATCAATAAGCCATGGACCAATGGAAAACCCATTTTGGGTCCTCTATGTACTGGTCTTAGTCAACCCATAACCTTAGGGCTGGTAGGTTCAGGGGACCATCTAGATGAGTATCCCAAAAAGATCAATGGACCTAGGCTAGAAATATGAGTTTAGGGTTGTGAGTGATTGTGAGTGTAGATGAGTGTAGTGAGTGCCTCAGCTCCAAAACAACACTCAGGGTCAATCCTAAGGTCCAGCAGTCCTAAGGGTGACTCATCTTGAGTTTCCCTTATAATGACCCCACCTACTATGTGCTAGAGGTTAGAATCAATATGTGGAACTTCAAGTTGAGTAGAGAAGAGTGTAGAATTTCTAGTGGTGAGGGTTTCTGTTCTAATTTTCTAAGAATAGTAAATAGAAAAATTATATGGCTAGACCTTAGGTTGCTAAAGAAGAAAAACTAAACCTCAACCAAAAGTGAGGTCAACACATAGTGGTGTTTTATTCCTCCTCATAATCATTTCTTCTTCTCATATACCCATCTATATGCTCTGCTGAATGCTCTAAGTTCTCCATTTTTTCATTGGTATAAATAACATTATTCAATATTCTTTCCATAAGCTGTGACTGAGTATCAGAACCAGAAGTCTGACCCCGTGATGTAGAAGCATGTGAAGTAGAGGCAGCAGAACTACTGGAGAATCCACCCTTCCAGCCAAAAGTAGAATGATGTGAATAAGACTTCACATTCTCAATAGTCTTCATATTCAATGGATCTAAGATCTTCTCTCAGTTATCATATCTAACACCAGCCTACTCACATATCAAAAAGATTAAGGATGCAAATTCCAAACCTACAGTAGTAGCAGCGATGGTAGAACTGGTAATAACTCCATAAATTAATCCTCCAATTTCAATAGGCTTGGACTGCTGAATACAGTAGTTTAAAGTTACTCTCTCTCGAGTCACTTCACTCAAATGATTTGTAGGTAGCATACGAGCAGAAATAAAATAATGTTATGCCTTTGCATTAGCATCCAATTTTGATGCAGAAAAATT
Organism: Phalaenopsis hybrid cultivar; assembly: GCA_002079205.1. Lineage (NCBI taxonomy): Eukaryota > Viridiplantae > Streptophyta > Magnoliopsida > Asparagales > Orchidaceae > Phalaenopsis > Phalaenopsis hybrid cultivar. The sequence continues at coordinate 116,560 of JXCR01114137.1, read as the reverse complement.
TACTCTTCTTTCTTTCGTAATCTTCCATAATCCTTTCTCAATAGTTAAAGATTATATAATCTCTTCTAGCTTCTCCTCAGTAGGACTATAGTTTACATAAAAAAACAAAGTATTTGGAGGAAAATGATAAAATTGATTAATTACCTCAATAGAAAATGATACTGTTTTCCCCCTCACTATGACTCCTTCATCAGCTCCAAGAGATTAGCATAGAACTCTCGTACAATGAAAATCATGGTGACAACAGAAGAATAACAGAATCGCTCCCACTGGTGGCTAACAATCAACTCCTCAATAGCTCCTCCTGGACTTTTAAAACATCACTAAGGAATTAGTTTTCTTGTATGTAGTGCATCGTTATACCTTTCCGGAGCTCCCGAACTAACAAATTTACTCGAATCGAACGGAGCTTTCCTCTTGCCTCTTTTCATTCTCGGTGCCATTTTCTTAAATTTTTTATATAATTTAACATATATTCTACAATCACCTCCAAATCACTAAACTCAACTTCTAAAAGCTTAAACTAACAAATCTATGCATTTTCCATAAAATTTTCAAAAATTTTCACCATAAATAGTGATTTTTGGGTAACTCATGAATGTGCTCAAAATACATGGAGAAAATAAAAAATTTTATCATAAAAGTGAAGATCTTACCTCAAGAAGATCAAATCTAACAATTTAGACTTGAATCCACCAAGAAATCTTCAAAATAGGTGATGCCCTAGCCTCAAAATTAAGAAAAATGAGGAGGAAGGCTAGCAAAGGAGAAAAAAGGGAGTTTTTCTGGATGAAAAATACACTTAAAACCGTTCGTTAACCAAAGGCTAGCAAAGGAGAAAAAAGGGAGTTTTTCTGGATGAAAAATACACTTAAAACCGTTCGTTAACCAATTATCGCGAACTGACGTGTAAGCGCAAAGGGTTCAGTGCTTAGGCTCCAGCCTATTTGTGTAGGCAGTGCTTAAATGCGGGTTTTGGCGCTCACGCTCCAGTGCAAAAATTTTGATTTTTTCCATTTAAGTGAAATGCACTCCTAGCCTAATTGAACTAATCCTCTATTGTCTCAAAACACTGTATTTACTATTTTCTTCCTCTTATCTCATCTTTTATTCAAGTTTCACCAATCATGGCTAATTCGATTCAACACTAAATAACACAAAATTTCACCCAAACAAAACACTTATAATAATTCACAAATGATTACAAACATTTTTGAATACATAAATTCTCAACCCAAATAGTCTCGAATGAGAAAATTCCTAACACAAAACTAGACTTTCATAACATTAAAACACACATTAAACACAAATTAAACACACATTAAACACACATTAAACACACATTACATAAACAAATGCTAAACACATAAACAGAAAATAAACACATGAACTCTAAATGATGAACTTAAATCTATTCCCTAGTTGACAGAACAAATTCTGACCTATTGTTAGTCGCTCCTTCAGCATTTAGTATGTATATCTGAAAGTACGGACGATGATTAATAATTCTGGTTGAATCTTCTTCAATCCACTTGTTCTTCAGATACATAGCCTTATCTACTTCTTCTATAAAACTGGTATAGCTAAATTGCATCTTTAGTTACCATCCTGAATGATTTAGAAGTGCATTAACTTCCATCACTTTCTCTTCAATTGAAGCCACGTTAGCCTGAATTCTTTGATTTTCTCAGCTATTCCTTCAGTACTAATAGCTAGGAAACCGTTATACATCTCTTGCACACTCTGAATAATAAACTTCTTTCTCATTACTTCCTCCTTCTTCTTCAAATCATTCTCCCAAGAAGACATTTTTCAAAATTCTCTCTTTTTCACTTAAAATTTAAAGGTTAAATGAAGGTGTGGTGAGATTTCTGCTCATACCCCTCTATTTACAGGCACTAAACCTCTCCCATAACTTCTAGGCACGTCTTAGACTACTCTTACACATTCAAGCCAACTAATTCACGGTTAGAACTTCTAGAAACCAAATTCGCACATGTTTTTTAACTCTCGCGCTTAAGCGCCGGATTTTGGCACTTAAGCGCTAGTGCTCAATTTTTCACAGGTCAGCTTAATATCCAAACATTTGTTCTAACATGTCTAATTCATCTTTTATGGTCTTAGAATAATCACTAACTCATTATATGGTAAAAATACTACCAAATTTTTTTAATTAACACACATCAACATAACAATAAAAACAAACACACAGATAGTTATGTGGTGCCTCCCATAAAGCACTTGGTTTAACGTCATCAGTCCGATGTAACCAGTGCTTATTCTGGTTGACCCAACATCAGGAAATCATTTAATTTAATTTGATCCCCTAAAAAGTAGCATTTCAGTATGTGATCATTCACTTTGAATATTTTATCATTTTTAGAATCTTTAATATCCACAGCTCCATTGGGATAAAATTTCATCACAACAAATGGGCCCATCCACTTGAACTTAAATTTCACTAGAAATAACCTTAACCTTACATTGTAAAGTAAAACTTGTTGTCCTGCCTGCAAGTTTTCAGTAAGAATCCTTTGATCATGCCACATCTTCATCTTTTCTTTGTAAATCTTAGAAAAGGTTCATTCCTTATCTCTTCAAGCTCATTTAATTGCAATAACCTCATCTCACCAGCATCATTCAATCTATAACTAAATTCCTTAATTGCCATATATGTTCTATGCTCAAGTTCAACTAGTAAGTGACACGCTTTCCCAATAATTAGCCTATATAGGGAAATTCCTATAAGAGTTATGTACGCAGTCCTATAAGCCCACAAAGCATAGTAAAGTTTAGCTGAAAAATTCATTTTAGTTGGATTTACAGATTTTTTCAATATTCTTTTAATTTCATGATTGGATAACTCAACCAAACCACTTGTCTGAGTATGATAAGTAGCAACAATTCTAAGGTTAATATGATATTTTTTCAATAATTTCTCCATTATTGCATTTCTAAAATGACTTCACTCGACGATTATGATTACACTCAACATCAGAAATCTACAAAATATATTCATTCTTAAAAACTTTTCAACACTTTGAGCATCACATCAAGGTAAAGCAATAACTTCTATCCATTTAGATACATAATCTACTACTAACAATATATATAAATTTTTGAAAGATGGTATAAACGGTCCCATGAACTCTAATCCCCAAATATCAAATATCTTAACTTCTAAAACATAATTAAGGGGCATCTCATTCCTCCTAGAAATATTGCCTACTCATTGACATCGATCACAAGTATTGATATAAGCATTAACATCTCTAAAGATTGTAGGCTAATAAAAACTAGATTGTAAAAATTTTGTATGTTGTTTTATCAACACCGAAATGTCCCCCAAAATCAGAATTATGAAATTTTTGGTTAATTTCATAATTTTCCTCTAAAGGCACACCTCTTTGAATAATAAGATCCTTGTTTATATAAGAATGGGTTATCCCAAATATAAGTCTTAGTTTCAGATATAAATTTCCTCTTTTGTTGGTATGTCATTTCATAGGGTATAATATCACTAACAATGAATTTCACAATGTCGGCATACCATAGAACACACCACTCATTAATATTGAAAAAATTTTCCTCTGGAAAAGGTTCTTTAATTTCTTTTTCAAAATAGAGTGGTTTTATTAATTCAAGCCTAGACAATTTGATTCATAACTCCATTTATATCTACTATTTCAAAGTCAAATTCTTGCAACAGAAGAACCCATCTAATCAATCTTGGTGTTGCATCCTTCTTTATCATTAAATATTTAATAGCAGAATGATCTGTATACACTATACATTTAGTTCCAATCAAGTATAATCTAAATTTATCAAAAGCATATACTACTGCTAATAACTCTTTCTCAGTTGTGGTATAATTAATTTGAGCTTCATTAAGAGTTCTACTAGCATGGTAGATAAACTTGAAAATCTTATCATGCTTTTGTCCTAAAATAGCTTCAATAGCATAATCACTAGCATCGCGCATTAATTCAAAATATTTTTCCCAATCTGGTGAAACAATAATTGGTACACTGATGAATTTTTCTTTTAATAATTCAAAAGCCTTTAGGCACTCTTCATCAAAATTAAAAATTACTTCTTTTCAAGTAAATGGCATAGAGGCTTAGCAATTTTTGAAAAATCTTTAATATATCTCCTGTAGAATCCAACAGATTCATGTTCTAAATATCTCCTTATCTCCATTACAATTATTGGGTAAGGTAAATTAGCGATTACTTGAATTTTTGCAGGTTCTACTTCCATACCATTTTCTGAAATTTGATGTCCCAAAACTATTCCTCCTACTACCATAAATTGGCATTTTTCCCAATTAAAGACTAAATTTGTTTCTTCACAGCGCTTAAGAACATTTGATAAATATTCTAAACATATATCAAATGAAGTTCCAAAGATTGAAAAATCATCCATAAGAAATTCAATCCCTTTTTTAGTTAAATCACAAAAAATACCTATCATACATCTTTGAAATGTAACAGGTGTATTACATAAACCAAAGGGCATTCTTCTAAGAGAAAATGTACCACAAGGACTGTTAAAAGTTTTTTTTAATTATCCTCAGGAGCTATTTGTATTTGGTGATAACCAGTATATTTATCCAGAAAATAAAAGTATTTATGCCCAGCTAGTTTATCCAACATTTGATCTAGAAAGGGTAGTAGAAAATAATCTTTCCTTGTGGCAAGATTTAGTTTTCTATAATCATTGCATATTCACCATCCTGTGACTTGTCTTGTTTAAAATAACTCATTATGTTCATTCAAAGTCACAGTCACTCCTCCTTTGTTAGGAACATAGTGAATTGGACTTACCCATGCACTATCTGAAATAGGGTAGATAATTCCAGCATCTAAGCATTTTAAAATTTTTTTCTTAACAACTTCTTTCAAAATAGGATTCAATCTCTTTTGAGGATCAGCCCTGGGTTTTCAGTTCTCTTCCATATGAATTCTATGCATACAAATTGAAGGACTGATTCCTTTTATGTCAGTAAATGCCCATCTAAAGGCTTTCTTATAACTCTTTAAAATTTTCATCAAACTCTCTTCTTCTTCTACAATTAACTTTGAGGAAGTTATAACAGGTAATTTTGAGGAATCGCCTAAAAAGGTATACTTCAAATGTTCAAGAAGCAACTTCAACTCAAGTTCAGGAGGTTTTTCAGTTGATGGACATATATATATATA
>JXCR01114137.1:76122-111230 GCA_002079205.1 Phalaenopsis hybrid cultivar | reverse complement strand
CTTATATATATATATATATATATTTCTTAATTGTATCCAAAACTTACCAACTTTATCGAAAATAATTTGAATCTTCCTTATATAAATCGTCTCATATTGATCTAATTCCTCTTGTTGCTCGTGTTCCAACTTTTTCATCTCAGATTTCTCTTCATAAATTGTTTTAAAATGACATTCACTTAAATATCTTATAACATCCATTCGATAGCATTCATCATCCTTACCTTTTGCAGGGTACTTCATTGATTTTGAAATATTTAATGTAACTGTTTGATCATTGACATGCATAGTTAATTCTCCTTTTTGCACATCTATCATTGCTCTTCCTGCGGCTAGGAAAGGTCTCCCTAAAATGATAGGTATCTCCTTATCTTTCTTCATATCTAGCACAATGAATCACTAGGAAAGATAAATTAATCCACTTTCACTATGACATCTTCTATAACTTCTTTAGGATATGTTATTGATCTCTTTGCTAACTGCAGAGTTACAGTAATTGGGGTTATTTCTCCTAATCCCAGTATTTTAAATATTGAAAATGACATAAGGTTGATGCTTGCTCCTAAATCACATAAAGCTTTCTCATAAAATTTGTCTCCTATTGCACATGGATATGTAAAGCTACCAGAATGTTTAAGCTTTTCAAGAAGTTTTTTTGAATTATAGCACTGCGCTCCTCACTAAGTGCAACAATCTCATTATCTTGAAACTTTCTTTTTTCGGTTAAGAATATCCTTCATAAGCTTCACATAGCTTAGAATTTTTTCTAAGACTTCAACAAATGGAATATTAATTGTAAGTTTTTTAAAAATTTCCAAAAATTTAAAAAATTGCTTATCCAACCTTTGTTGTTGAAGCCTCTGACAAAATGGAGGTGGTGGTTTTCCCAAATAAACTTTAAGTGGAGAAATAGGTCTCTCTAAACCTTTCGAAGTGTCCTCTCTTGGTTATTCAATCTCTTCTCTCTCTACTTTAGTTTCTTTTCAAACTCTAGTTTCCAATTCTCTTACACTTCTAAGTTGAACGACTTTTACTTGCTCTTTATTCTGGTCTTTTGGATTTACTTCTGTAAAACTAGGAAGTGTTCTTTGGGATCTATTACTTAATGAATTTGCTATTCGAACAAGTTGATTCTCAATATTTCTAATTGTAGCTCTTTGACTTTCTAACAGAATTCTCGTTTGTAACACCACTTCTTCTGTAGACAACTTCTTCTCCTTAAATTTTGGATAAGTGTTGAAACTTAGAGGGTAAGTAGGTCTATAATTACTACTCTCTTGGTTGTTCCAGTTTTACAATGGGTTTACTTGGTTGTTCCCCCATTGCTGATTATTACCACCCGTATTATTATTTCAAATGAAGTTTGGATGGTTCTTTGAAGCTGGGTTATAATAATTTGAATATAGATTATTCTGCTTGTTATTTATGACATTCAAAGTGTCTAATGATACTTGAGAATCTACTATTTTGCCTAATGAATTCTCTTCATTCATAAAAATTGGTTGAGAAATATTCATTCTAAAATGGTTTAACTTCCTTGAAATTGCAACAACTTCATTTGCTAACACGGCGAAAGCATCAATTTCATGAACATTGGCTACTTTCTTAAGATTTAACCTTTAAGAAGACCATTGAAAATTATTGGTATCCATCTCTTCTATTAAAGCATAAGCATCATTTAATGATTTTGGCATTGATGAACCACCAGCCGCGGCATCGATAATAGATCTAAGAGATCTAGCTACACTATTGTAAAATGTTTGAATTATTAAGAAATCTGATATAAAATGGTGTGGACACTTTCTTAAGAGTTATTTAAATCACTCCCATGCCTCATAATTATATTCATGTTGAAACTGGCTAAAAGTTGTAATATCATTTCTAAGCTTCAAAGTCTTTGATGGTTGAAAATAATTAGCAAGGAATTTATATGCTAAACCACTCCAAGTTCTGATTGATCCATGTGATAATGAATGTAACCATATCTTAACCATATCCCTTAGTGAGAAACAAAATAATCTAAGTCTTATAACATCATCTGATACACCATCATATTTAAATGTAGCACCTAATACTAAAAAATTGGCAAGATGTCAATTTGGATCTTTAGTTGGTGCTCCCCCAAACTGGTCATTTGATACCTATTTGATAATAGCACGTTTAAGCTCAAATGAATTAGCCACTCCAGTGGATTTTTGAATACTATAATGAAGTTCATCCACCGTAGAGTTTGCATTATCTCTTAAAGGTCTAATATTTCCAACATTTTGATTATTTTGAATTGTGATTTCTTGAAAATCTTCAGTAATTTTAAATTTTAAAATTTTCTTAATAGTTCTCTCTAATTCAGAATCGTAAGGCACAAGTCTTGTAGAACCTAAACTATGCATACATTACTATAAATCATAATAAAATAAAATAAAATAAAAGGAAACAAAAAAAACACACTAAGAAAAACTTTATATAAAAACAACACAACAATATTCTTAAATTAAATCATAAAGTTTAAATAAGACTTACTAAAAATTTTGCTATCCAAAAACTTCTTCTTTTTAAAATATTTTTGCAAATTACTATTATATTTTTCCTCTTCCCAGCAACGGCACCAAAAACATGACCCTGATTTTCTATATAGATAGATCTAATATACGATGTATGTGATTATATGATTTATTTCCTTAATAGTTATTCTTAATTTGCAACAACACTAATAACTTGATCTTAAGCAAAAGCTAGGTAAAATTTTCACTATGAAGCAAATAAGAATGCAATTATAGTATTTAAATATGGGATACTATGCAAGTATGCATATTGTTATCAAGTAATATAGAACTTTCTGATTAAGTCCCAAATATCGAACCAACAGGGAGGATTAGATTTAAATAATAAAATACCTAGCAATATATATTATTACTCAAACTTAAGATGCTATAATACAAATGAAAGTTTGATTCTTTTTGTAATTTTTTATAATTGAAAATAAAGTGGGCAGCTAATTAACTTAAATAAAATAAAGTTCGATTCTTTTTGTAAATTTGATAACTGAAAGTTTGGTCCTAGCAAAAGTAATAATGTCCTACTAGTTTATCCAAGATTTGGTCTAAGAAAGATAAAGGAAAGTGATCCTTCCTAGTGGTAGCATTTAAATTTTTTTAGTTAATACAAATTCATGATCTAGTGACTTATCTTATTGGAATTAATTCATTCTTTTCATTTACAACTACAATCACTCCTCTTTTCTTAGAAACACAATAAATATGATTAACCCATGCACTATCTGAATTTAGATAAATAATCCAGCATCTAACCAATTTAAAATTTCTTTCTTTAACACTTCTTTCATAATAAGATTTAATCTCCTTTGAGGATCAACCCTGGGTTTACAGTTGTCTTCCATTAAGATTTTGTGCATAAAAAATGATGTAGAAATTCTTTCAATGTCTGCTAACATCCAACCAAAAGGTTTTTTATAATTTCTTATTATTTCCAATAATTTTTCTACTTGAACCTTAGTTAATTGTGAGGATATTATAAGAGGTAAAGTAGATGAATTTCCTAAGAATGCTTACTTTAAATGTATAAGAAGAACTTTCATCTCAAGTTCAAGATGTTTTTTTATTGATGGGATAAGATATTTACTATTTTTAGTAGTATTCAAAATCTCAAAGTTTTCTTTAACATAATTAGTATCCTCAATATTTAACTCTGACGATTTTTCTTCAAAATCACTTTCAGTTTAACTATTTATTCCTCCCTGATCTAATATCACTTAATTTTTTTCCTCAGATATGAGATCACATTTTTATTCATAATGTTTAACAATCATATAATCCAAAAAATCTATTTTATAACATTATTCTTTAGCATGATAACTCATTGATTTTAGAACATTTAATGTTAACTCTCATGGTTAACTCTCCTTTTGCACATCAATCAAAGCACATCTGACACCAAGAAAAGTCTCCCCAAAATAGTGAGAATTTCTTTAGCTTCTTCCATGTCTAACTCAATGAAATCCACAAAGAAGATAAAGCTATCCTCCTTAACAAGTACATCATCTATAACACTTTTAGGATAAGTAATAGATTGATCAGCTAACAGATGGGTTACAATTGTGGGACATATCTCTCCTATGTCTAACCTTCGAAAAATTGATAAAGGCATGAGATTAATGCTGGCTCCAAAATCGCATATAGCATTTCCATAAAATTTCTCTTCAATCGCAAAGGGTATTATGAAGTTACCAGAGTCTTTAAGCTTTTGAGGAAGCTTTTTTGAATTATTGCACTACATTCTTCACTTAGTGCAACAGTCTCATGTTGACCTAACTTTTGGTTGAGGTCTAGTTTCTTCCTCAAAAGCCTAGGATCTAGCTATAGGACTTTCTTGTTATCTTTTCCTAGAAGACTAGTAGAGGAACCCTCACCATTAGAAATTCTAAAGCTCTTCTTTGCTCATCTTGAAGTTCAACATGTTGGCTCTAACCTCTAACATTTACTAGGTGGAGCCAATATGGGGGTGCTTAAGAAGAGTCCCTATAAGACTGTTTGGCTTTAGAGTTAGCCTTGGGTGGTGTGGTCTTGGTCAGTCTTGCATACACACACTTTATACCTGCACACACAATTTAGACCCTTAACCAAACATGCTTAGCTTGATTCCTTACTCATTTGGAGACTCGTGGATGGTCCCCTAATCCATTGGCCCTAAGAAAGGGTTTGGCTAAGAACAACACATAGAGGATCCAAAATGGGAGTTCCCTTGGTCTCATGAGTCAAAGAAGGGTAATTTTATGATTATCATCCTCAATTGATCTCATCCAACTCAAATACCCAATTTAGCCTTTTGCCCACAAACTTTCTCAAAACTATCAAATTTCCCTTGAGACCCCTAATTTTTCCCAAATTGTCCAAACTACCCAATTTTATTGAGAAATTGTCCCAAACCATTTCAAACCACTCAAATTGCCCAAAACATTCCAAAATTTTCAAAATTCCCAAAATACCCTTAACTTTCAAAAAATTACCAAAATGGCCTTGGTGGCCCAAATTTCCCCAAAACCTCCAAAAATCATTTCAAACACTTTTAAAACCAATCTTGACATCTCATGAAGTCCAATTTGACCAATTTTTACCAAAATCCCAATTTTACCTTTTAAGGCCTAATTAGCCAAAATCAGTCCCAATTTCAACCAATTTGACTTCAATCTCCATCAATTTTAATTCCAAATCGAAATTAATCATGCTCACTCTTAATTGAAACCAAATTGAAGCCCAATTGAACTCAATATCAAACCTAAATTCTAAGCCCACTTAAAATCCCCAATTTTGACCATACACTCAAATTCCCCCCAAAGTGAACCCCACTCCCTAATTTTGAGTTCAAAACTCTTCATAACATTCCCCTTCAGCAATTTGAGCCCTCAATTGGCCTTAACCTAAACTTAACCCAAATCCCACCTAAATCAAAATCTTCAATTTTGCCCTAAAACACAAAGGTCACCAAATTGAACTTCATAACTTCACAATTTACACCCAATTGATATTCAAAACTTTTCATCAAAATCCCTTGAACCAATTTGGGCCATCAGTTGAACCAAATAAAAAATATAGCCCAATCCAAGCCCAAGTCTAGCCCAAATGTCCCAAAATTTACCATGAGCCAAATTCCACTAAATTGAACTCTGAATCAATTCAAAAACACCCAATTCCTTTTCCAAACTTCCCATCACAATTATTCAAGTCAATATGATCAATCACTTGACCCAAATCATAACCCAAGCCACCCTAGACCCAAGTTCAAACCAAAACCCAAATTTTGGACCTAAACCATAAATTGAATCAAATCTTTTGCATTAATCAATATTAACCCTCTCCTACCCTAGTTAGCCACCTCAGATGTTAATCAGATAAACCAAGACCCAAGATTTGAGCCATAGACCAAGGGTCCCCAAATTAAGGAGATATGCTCCCCTACTTTGGTTAAGCTCTTCCCCCATGCAATCAGCCATCAAACCTCCAATGTAATCACAATTAAGACTTCCCTGACCCTTCTAGACTGAGCTAGCCACAACCTCACCTCTGGCTAGCCACCCTAGTTGCTCGAAAGCTCAAATCTGAGGAGACCTTCCCTACTTTAAACCCAAAACTGAAACCATCCACTGTGGCACTTCCCCATTAGATACTTGCATTGCTCAGGCCTCCACCTCAGCCTTCTTGCACCACCCAACCAGAGCTTGAGGCCCTTCCCTTGGCCAGGTCTATAAGAAGCCTCATTTTTTACCAACTTCAAAGTGTGTCAAAATCCTTAGGAAAACACTGTTAATTTGCTTCTAGAGCCTCTCTAAGCTACCTTAAGTTCATTCCAACCATGTTCCCCTACTGAAATCCACTGTCTAAGCTAAATTTTCAGTTCAAAATTCAAAGTTTTTTCTGCCATGCCATTAAACTCCATAAAAGCTTAAATTAAATTACCCAAAAGCTTCCTAAGACCAAACGAGGAAGTTCTCCAACAAAACCCCCCTCTATTGAGTACTCTAACCCACTTTTAGATTAAAGCAGCATCACCCCTTGATCGATCTTTTGCTTAGGCTCAACCTCAGTTCAAATTGGTGTTTGCAAGAGCTTCGTGGAGTCATAACGAATGTGTACAACCAACCCAATCAAGGCCTCACCTCTTGGGCAAAGGTATAGATCACAAACCCTAAAATTGTGTTCAGTTTCATCTATTATGGAGACAATATTAATTTCAAATGTGTCTAACAATATGGATGTGTTCGCCTTTACGAGATGAAACTATAGGAACAAGCCATGAGTGATTAATTGACGATCGACTGAGATTAAAGCAATTAGTGAGAATGGTTCTCAATTTAGAATAGATGGGGACAATGAATGGATGCTATCCATTTTTGTGTGTATCAATCCAACGACGGAGGAGGAGTCGGAAAAAGAAATGGTTCATAATATGTGCGCTAATTCAGCAGCTATGTGGATGGTGGCGTCAAATAACAGAGCTTACGATCAGGAAGTTTCAGAATTTTTTAAGATATTTAGGAAGCTTACAATCAATATTCCTTTCGCAGAAGTTTTGAAACAAATTGCAAGTTATGCCAAATTTATGAAACCTATATTAAATAAAAAAAGGAAGCTTGATGCTTATGATATGTCAGTTGTCTTTTCGTCGGAAAAAGAGATATTTGATTTAATGTGATATATATTAAATTTTGGAAAGTAATATTTTAATTTTGAAAATATGAGACCAAATTGATCCCACATAAACAATAGTTTAAATAAGCAAGCACAACACTACAAGTGACATACCTATCCAAGGGAATAGACATATCACTTGTTCGTGAGGCTGAATTAAGAAAACTAAAGAATTTATGACAACTTTTTAGTCTGTGAATGTCGGCATTATTTCGGGGGTTGTTGGTTTGTTTGTGGGGTTGCCCGTAACAAGCTGTCGGTCGCTGGAATTAAAATCCCGTCGCCCGCTTCGGAAGGACGTTGAAGTATGAAATCAAACTGACCCCATATTTTTCATAGTTTAAAATTAAAGAGCACTGTACCTCAGATCTTGTATCTATCCCGAAGGATAAACACAAGACTTGAGGATGAGGCTCGATCAAATAAACTAAGGGATTCCCGAAGGATAAACACAAGAATTGAGGATGAGGCTCGATCAAAATAAACTAAGGAAAGTATTACGTCCGTTTGGTCTGCGAAACCTTTGTATTTGCCGACAAGTTCCCCTATTTAATATAAGGGATTAAATAAGGTTTATATTAAGCTGGGTTCGGACATGTTTCCTGTAAGGGCAAGTCCTATAGTTAATTACATCTTAAATGACCAAAGTCACTTAAGAAGACTCTCGATAAAAGTCAAGAAAGTAGTTAATTACATCTTAAATGACCAAAGTCACCTAAGAAGACTCTCGATAAAAATCATGAAATATTCTTAAATGACCAAAGCCACCTAAGAAGACTCTCGATAAAAATCAAGAAAAATTATCTTCAAAGAATTTCAAAGGGTAGGACTCTTCAACGCTTTTAAATGACCAAAGTCACCTAAGAAGACTCTCGATAAAAATCAGGAAATATTATCTTCAAAGAATAGCTGGGTTTGGACATGCTTCTTATAAGGGCAAGCCCCTATAGTTAATTACATCTTAAATGACTAAAGTCACTTAAGAAGACTCTCGATAAAAATCAAGAAAAATTATCTTCAAGGAATTTCAAAGAGTAGGACAAGTCACTTAAGAAGACTCTCGATAAAAATCAAGAAATATTATCTTCAAGGAATTTCAAAGGAAATGACCAAAGTCACTTAAGAAGACTCTCGATAAAAATCAGGAAATATTATCTTCAAGGAAATTTCAAAGGGTAGGACTCTCCAACGAAATCAGACGTAGAGGTGTGAAAGGGAATTCGTTCAAATTTTGATCATTTTATTGTAGAATCCAAAGGAAGAAGAACTAGGGGATGTCATGGATCCAGAGGAGAACCTCGGTGACTTCCCAAGCTATCCTAATGTTTGGCTTCAATTTTGAGGAGAAATATTTAAGTGTTTCATCCTGCCAATTTTATTAGTTATGGCTTACATTCATGTGAAATGATCATACAAATAGCCTGAAAGATGTGAGGATTTAGGTCGTGACAAACGACAACCTCGGAATCTTATGACGAGTTAGGGCTTATATTGTATAGCAGAGCTATACAAAGGCCTAAAGATAAGGTGAGGATTTACTTTGCATAAGCAAGAAACCTCGAAGTCCTATGGCTTTGTTGTTTAAGTCTAGTGAAGGAAAATTGGTTTAGCTGGGGGAGACAGGTTTTGCTGTTGAAGATAGCCGTGCTGCCCACCATGCTAGCTTCAAGCTCCTGCCGTGACGAGTTTGAGTTATCTAGTGTGTCAAGTTATAATATCAAATCAGGTGGACCTATGGTTGAAGTTCTTTAAATTTTATGAGGGCATATTAAAGTTGATTAGAGCGACACCGATTAGGATCCTACGGTTCCCTCGTTCCGGCATCATTATTTTCTATTGGATTCACTTAGCTCAAATGAACTTACTAAACCCAACTTAATGAGTTCCATAATTTCCTTTAAACTGTGGGAAGCCTTGTTAGCAACCGTAAGTTACCTCCTCCGAGGGATTCTCGATCATCCGATAGAGATGAGACTGTGGGAAGCCTCGTTAGCAACCGTAGGTTACCTCCTCTGAGGGATTCTCGATCATCAGATAGAGACGTCTTAATTTAGTTGCAATTGTAGTTTTGTGTGATGTTTGTGATTAAATTTTGAGCTGTTTTATATTTAATTTAGTTGAAGTTGTGGTTTTGTGTGATGTTTGTGATTAAATTTTGAGTTGTTTTATATCTTGATGTTGTGGCGGTGAATTTTATCTTGGTTGATTTTAATTTTAGGTTTTGGCTATGGTTATGTGGCTATCCTGATGGTTTTAGTTTTCATGGAGGGTGACATCATTGTTTAACATGCAAATTTGCAGGTATAAAAGTTCAGTATGAAAGTTCGAGAAGGACAACACTGAAAACTGTAAAAGTGTACCTGACGAGTTTTCTCGTTCCACCACCTGAAACTTAAAAATGCATGTGAGGGCATTTATGAAGAGTAGGAAAAATAAAGTTTTGATAATTTTCCTAACCCTATGTCATATCTTGGTGAGTCCTTAGAAAGTTTGATTAAGGATGATTCCTATTGAGCAGAGAATATTAAGTTTAATAGGCCTCTGAGGTATCCAAGAATTTAAGAGGGGGAAGCAGGTCCATGCCTCCCTCTCACCGACTGGTGAAAAGTCTCGAGTCCATTTAAACTCATTATGTTGCCTAATGGTTCATCCTGCAAATATCCTTAATGCTCAGTGAACATTGATGTCTCAATTATCCCTAAGAAAGGGGTAATTATCATATGTCATTTAATTCAAGAATTATGTGAGTGAAGACCCTTAAAGGGGCAAGCTAGTGTAATTTGAACACTTAGCCAAATTTTAATCCTAATTGGGCTTAGTGGTGTTTCAAGAATGTTTGATTTAATTATGTTTATTTCTCTAATCCTTTTTTAATCAATTTTGATTTGGCCTAAGCCACCACTAAGCCCTTAAGACCTAAGTGAGTGTCTTAATTAGTTTTGAAATGGGTTAAACTTTAGGTGGTCATGATTCATGATTTGGATTTTATTTGGAAATTAAGATAGGGGTATCGAATTGATTAATTATTGACTTCAAAAGTCATACCCCTACGTCTAGGATCATTTAATTTTAATAAACTTACAAATTTTTAATGATTTAGAAATTTATTAATCTTAATTAAGAAAATGAAATTGGTTTCTACCAATTAACCCCTCTGTGTTTCAAACATCAAGTAAATTCATTAATATTAGAGANTTTTGATTTTTAAAAATTATTTAAGTGT
Organism: Phalaenopsis hybrid cultivar; assembly: GCA_002079205.1. Classification (NCBI taxonomy): domain Eukaryota; kingdom Viridiplantae; phylum Streptophyta; class Magnoliopsida; order Asparagales; family Orchidaceae; genus Phalaenopsis; species Phalaenopsis hybrid cultivar. Next base: position 100,805 of record JXCR01114137.1, on the reverse strand, counting down.
TAAGAGTGGTATTTATCTTTAAAAATCAATTTAAGTTGTTAAATGAACTCAAAATATTTTGAAACTTTTATGATAAGTTCTCCGGATCATAAATGACAGTGGAGATAAAAAATCAAGTCATTTAAATGTTTATATTTTTTAAAATTAATTATTTTAGTGATTTAGTGTTTGAAAAATTTAAGGGTGTTTTGAATGACTTGACCCATGAAATTATTTCCAAAATTCTCTAGTCATGGTGGACCTTCCAAAATTTTCTTAGAATTTTATAATCAATATGCTAATTTTCATGGTATTTGCAAAATTTAAGTGCATTTTAAATGACTTGACCCATAAAATTATTTCCAAAGGTTTTTCTAGTCATGGTGGACCTTCCAAAATTTTCTTAGGATTTTATAACCAATATGCTAATTTCCAAGATTATTTTAAGGAAATGATGTGAAATAACTTGAAAAAATATGGATCTCTGTATAGGAACCTCATCTGACTTTGGAAAAATCAGAGAATGTTCCCCCTTACAGAGGCTACGATATGTCAAAATTTCAAGCCGAAGTGATGTGTCAATATGCATGGACAATCAAATGATCCAAAATAGTGTTTAATTAATTAAAACTATTTTATGCATCAAATGAACTTGAAAAATATTCCACATTATTCTCCTCTGTTCACTGAGCAAGTGGGTATTTTTTTTTATTTTTGTGATTTTTCTACACAAAGTTATGTATTTTCTTAGTTAAGGGTATTTAAATAAATAGGAAAAGACCCTATTTATGTATATAAACAGCGCGTGCTGACTAGATCCAAGGCAGCTCCGAAGGCATGCGTGGCGCGCTCTGGTTGGACGCCGCCGTCCACGTAGTTGCTGACTCGGCCCGCGGTTCATGTCTCGCACTGCTGTCCGGCGCGATCTCTCCCGTCCATTTGATACACACTTGATCGAACGGCTCCCCGTCATCATCCACGATGGAATGATCCCGTGCCCGTCCACACTAAAACCTTAAGATCTCGGTCTAGACTCAACAAAATAACTTCGTGTTTGATCCTATGGACTCGTCTAAGTGAGAAGAATACATTCATACGGTTAAGATGCCATGAAATCAAACTTAAGTAAATGGAGAATCAAAATAAGCTCGGGAGGAGGAGGAGTTTTATACCTTTGCTCTGAGAAGGGAGGCTTCAATCAGAGGTGCTCGGCACGTTTGTTGGAGTTCAAGGAGGCCACGGATTAAATCCCTGGTCTTGGTGTAAGGCCTAGATATGAATTCAATCACGGCCGGATTTGGGTGTTGGTCTAGAGCTATGGTAGAGGCTCTGTGGAAGGGGTATTTGATGGGGCTTTGACTTTTTTCACTCTTGTGAAGGTGTGGGCACAAGTAATTGAAGTTTGGTGGAGTGTGGAGGGGTATTAGGCTCTGTCTTGGTTTTCGGCAAGGTTTTGAGCTCAAAATTGAGCTCCGGCAATGGGAATGGGTTAGGGAAAATGGTTGGAATGCACTGAGGGGATCTTAGGGAAGCTCTGTGTGAAGTTTGGAGAGTCCTCTCTAAGGAAATTTCTNAAGAAAATTCCTAACTTGACCAAGGTATATTATAATCCCTTGAAATTTTTACTGGAGGTAGACCTAGACCAGTGGAGCCTTTGGATAAACTTTCGCAATTTTTTAAATTCTCTGTGATTTATTAGAATTATTTTAAATTTTGGGCTATTTAATAAAAATAAAATATTTTAAGTGGTGAAAATTAAGTTTTATGTTTTTTAAAAAATCTCCCTAAAGTCAGAGAACTCAGAGGAGCAAATTTTTTATTTTTCATATTTTTCTTTGATTTATTGAAATTATTTTAGTGAAAAACTCATTTTTTAGCCTTTTAAAAATTATTTTAAGCTTTAAAATTCAATATCTTTATTTAGAAAATCAGGAAAAATATTCTCATTGTTCCTAGGTAATTAGGAAACAATTTAGAACATTTTGATGAGTTTTATTATTTTTGTGATTTTTATGAATTTTTAATTATTTTAAATATTTAAAATAGGCTAAAAATTAAATTTTTATCTTAAATATCATTTTATTTTTAGAAAATACAATTAATCACAGAGAACTCAAAAAACTAAGTTTCATAATTTTTTGAGTTATATTTTGAATATAAAAATCATTCACAGAGAACTCAAAAAACTAAGTTTCATAATTTTTTGAGTTATAGTTTGATTTTTAAAAATCATTCAAGTGTGAACTCAAAAAACTAAGTTTCATAATTTTTTTAGTTATATTTTGATTTTTAAAAATCATTTAAGTGTCAAGAAACTAAGTTTCATAATTTTTTGAGTTATATTTTGATTTTTAAAAAATCATTCAAGTGTTAAGAGTGGATATTTATCTTTAAAAATCAACTTAAGTTATCAAATGAACTCAAAATATTTTGAACTTTTTATAGTGAGTTCTCTAGATCATAAATTTATCTTTAAAAATCAATTTAAGTTATTAAATGAACTCAAAATATTTTGAAACTTTGATGACTATCTTTAAAAATCAAGTTAAGTTGTCAAATGAACTCAAAATAATTTGAAATTTTTATGATGAGTTCTCTGGTCAAATGAACTCAAAATATTTTAAAATTTTTATGATGAGTTCTCTGGATCATAAATCACAGCGGAGATATGATTTTTAAAAATCATTTAAATGTTAAGAGTGGTATTTGTCTTTAAAAATCAATTTAAGTTATTGATTTTTTGAGTTATATTTTGATTTTTAAAAAATCATTTAAGTGTTAAGAGTGGTATTTATCTTTAAAAATCAATTTAAGTTATCAAATTGACTCAAAATATTTTGAAACTTTTATGATGAGTTCTCTGGATCATAAATCACAGTGGAGATTAAAAAGCAAGTCATTTAAATGTTTGTGAATGATGAGTTCTCTGGATCATAAATCACAATGAAGATCAAAAATCAAGTCATTTAAATATTTAAATTTTTGAGATGAGTTCTCTGGATCATAAATCACAGTGGAGATAAAAAATCAAGTCATTTAAATGTTTATCTTTTCCTGGATCATAAATCACAGTGGAGATCAAAAATCAAGTCATTTAAATGTTTGTATTTTCCAAATATAATTATATTAGTTCAGTATTTGCAAAATTTAAGTGCATTTTAAATGACTTGACCCATGAAATTATTTCCAAAGGTTCCTATGGTCATGGTAGACTTTCCAAAATTTTCTTAAAATTTAATAATCAATATGCTAATTTCCATGATTATTTTAAGGAAATAATGTAAAATAACTTAAAAAAATATGGATCTCTGTATAGGAACCTCATCTAACTTTGGAAAACTCAGAGAATGTTCCCCCTTATAGAGGCTACACTATGTAAAAATTTCAAGCCAAGGTGATATGTCAATATGCATGGAGAATCAAATGATTCCAGATAGTATTTAATTAATTAAAAATATTTTATGCATCAAATGGGATTGAAAATTACTCCATATTATTCTCCTCTGTTCACTGAGCAAGAAGATATTTTTATTTTATTTTTGTGATTTTTCTACACAAAGTTATGTATTTTTGAAGTTAATGGGATTAAATAAATAAGAAAATACCCCTAATTTTCTATTTAAACCGCGCGTGCCACCTCATCCTACGAGCATGCGTGGCGCGCTCTGGTTGGACGCCGCCGTCCATGTAGCTTGCTGACTCGACCCGTTATTCACGTCTCAAAGCGCCATCCGACTCGATCTCCCCCGTCCGTTTGATACACGCTTGATCGAACGGCTCCCCGTCATCGTCCCCGATAGAGTGATCCCGTGCCCGTCCAAACTAAAACCTTAAGATCTCGGCCTAGACTCAACCAAATCGCTTTGGGTTTGATCCTATGGACTCGTCCAAGCGAGACGAACACATCTATACGGCTAAGGTACAATGAAATCAAGTTTAAGTAAATGGAGGATCAAAACAAGCTCGGGAGGAGGAGGAGTTTTATACTTTGATCAAGCTTAAGTAAATGGAGAATCAAAATAAGCTCGGGAGAAGGAGAAGTTTTATACCTTTGCTCTGAGAAGGGAAGCTTCGATCAGAGGTGCTCGGTACATTCGTTGGAGTCCAAGGAGGCTAGGGATTAAGTCTCTGGTCTTGGTGTAAGGCCTAGATATGAATTCGATCACGGCCGGATTTGAGTGTTGGTCTAGAGCTATGGTAGAGGCTCTGTGGAATGGGGATTTGATGGGGCTTTGGCTTCTTTCACTCTTGTGAAGGTGTAGGCACAAGAAATTAAAGTTTGGTGGAGTGTGAAGGTGTATTGGGCTCTGTCCTGGTTTCCGGCAGGTTTTTAATTGAGCTCCGACAAGGGGAATGGGTGAGGAAAAATGGTTGGGATGCACTGAGGGGATCTTTGATTGGGCTCCGGCAATGGGAATGGGTGAGGGAAAGTGGTTGGAATGCACTGAGGGGATCTTATGGAAGCTCTATGTGAAGTTTGGAGAGACCTCTCTAAGGAAATTTCAGCACTTTGTTCAATGTCCATTGAGGTGTCCTTTTATAAAAATGGGGTTATGGTGGATGTCTTGGGCAATTAGGAGGTGTAATGTGGTGCTTAGGCGAAGGGCAGAGGAGCTCCATAGTTTAATTTGGATGAGCTATCCTCGGTTTGATTTGGGTGAGGTGCCATGGGAGTGGCTCTTGGTTTTGGGCTTTTCCGGCCACTAGTGCTGTCCTCTAGGTTTGATTTGGGTGAGGTACCATGGGGGTGGCTCTCGGTTTTGGGCTTTTTCGGCCACTAGGCCTTGATTTGGGTGAGGTGCCATGGGAGTGGCTCTTGGTTTTGGGCTTTTCCGACCACTAGGCTGGTGATTTGGGTGAGATGCCATGGGGGTGATTCTCGGTTTTGGGCTTTTCCGGCCACTAGGCTGGCCAGTCGGCCCAGGGGGAGGTGGCTAGGAGCTCAGGGAACCCAGAGGAATCCATCACAGCAATTTAATGCATTTGATTTGGGTGAGGTGCCATGAGAGTGGCTCTTGGTTTTGGGCTTTTCTGACCACTAAACTTGCCGGCTGTCCAGGGGTAGGTGGGCTAGGAGCCTCAGGGAACCCAGAGGAATCCATCACAGCAATTTAATGCAAATGTGCTTGGATTTGGANTTAAATGCAAATGTGCTTGGATTTGGCAAAGATATCTTAATCATGTGCATTTTTGGAAATAAGATCCCTTAACTTAGGGGACCTTTGGTCCATGGCTTGATAGATATCTTAAGCATGTGCATTTTTGGAAATAAGATCCCTTAATTTGGGGGACCTTTGGCCCATGGCTTGATTAAGCATGTGCATTTTTGGAAATAAGATCCCTTAATTTGGGGAACCTTTGGTTCATGGCTTGATTTAGGTGATTCATGGTGTTTGGACTAGTCGCTAAGTCCAGGGTCTTTGGTCCATGGCTTGATTTAGGTGATTTCATGGTGTTTGGACTGGTCACTAAGTCCAACCAATGGCTGTGGTGGAGTTAATTTGGTGGCTTTAGGTGGTTAGGTCACATTTAGTGCATGGGTCCAAGTGGGTGCAAATGACCAAAACTTGGGTTTGAGTTAGGCTAGCCATGTCAATTGGCCATATTGATTGTTTTATTTGGTGTAGATGATCATAGGGAACAACTTTGGTGAAGGATGACAGTGGTTTTGAGCTGAATTGGAGGGTCAATTTGAGGGAATTTTGAACTTTAATCATTTGGTCATTTTGGGCTAGGCTTGGGTCTAGCTTGGGTTAGCCTTGGGCTAAGTCCAAATTGATTGTTTTAATTGGTCAATAGGGACCTCATGAAGAGTTTTCAACATGAATTGGAAGCCAATTTGGAGTTTAAGGCAATCAATTGGGTAAAATTTGGGGACTTAGCCAATTTGGGGCTAAATTAGGGAATTTTGGATTTAGGCCAAAATCAAATGTATTTGAGGCTTCACCAAGGCCAATTGATGGTTGAATTTTATGTATATGAATGTTATCAAGATTTTGCAACATCAATTCAGGCCAATTGACTAGGCTATGGGTTCAATTTGGTGAGATTAAGTCATATGGTCAAAATTGGGGTTTTGACCCAAATCAAAATTGGGCTCAAATCATTGACCAATTGGGCTTGGATTTGGTTTAGTTTAGTCATATAAAAAGTTATTTTGAGTTTGGAAAATTGGGCTCAAATCATGGACCAATTGAGCTTGTATTTGGTTTATTTTGGTCATATGAAAAGTGAATTTGAGTTTAGGATTGGATGCTTGGATTTGGTTTAGTTTGGTCATATCAAAAGTGAATTTGAGCTTAGGATTGGAATTGGGTCAATTGAGATCAAATTGATGGACATTTGAGTTGGATTTGGGGAAATTTGGATCTTTAAAGAGCAATTTAAGGGTTTTGGTCAAAAATCATCAAATTGGCCAAATTAGGTCATGTAATAGTTGAGACAAATGAAATTGGGAATATTTGGGATTTATTGATATTTTATGGGCATTTTTGGAATTTTTGGGATTTTGAGCTATGGAGGGGTATTTTGGTAATTTGGCCAATTTTGGTAATTTTTTGTAGTTTGGGTACTTTCAAGGTGTTTGAAATGATTTTTGAATATTTTTGGGTATTTTGGTTAGATTTGGAGATTTTGGCCAAATTTTGGGTCCCAAGGGTATCTAGGTAATTTGGGGGAATTTAGGGGCAGAAGGGTAGGTTGGGTATCTTGGTAGAGTTGGAGTGCCAACCACCATAAATAAGCCATGGACCAATGGAAACCCCATTTTGGGTCCTCTACATAGTGGTCTTAGCTAAACCATAACCCTAGGGCTGGTAGGTTTAGGGGACCATCTACATGAATATCCCAAAAAGATCAAGGGACCTAGGCTAGAAATTTGAGTTTAGGGTTGTAAGTGATTGTAAGTGCAGGAGTGTAGTGAGTGCCTTAGCTCAAGACCAACACCCAAGGTCAACCCTAAGCTCCAACAATCTTAAGGGTGACTCATCCTGAGTTTCCCCCATAGTGACCCCACCTACTAAGTACTTAGAGGTTAGACCAATATGTGGAACTTCAAGTTGAGAAGAGAAGGGTAGAATTTCTAATGGTGAGGGTTCTATGACTAGTTTTCAAGGAATAGTCAATGGGAAAAGTCCTATGGCTAGAACTTAGGCTACTAAAGATGAAGAACTAAACCTCAACCAAAAATTAGGTCAACAAATGGACCCCCAATAGGTGTGGTGTGCTGGGCAAGGACACCGTGCTTATTGGCGTTGACCGACGAGATCAACAAAAACCAACACAGAATCCTAAGTCAACAGACTTCAGAAGTATGCATAGAGTTGTGTTGTGATTTGGTTCTGCCGGGGAATTAGCAGGTGATCGTCTGGTTGAAATCAAGGAGTAGAGACTCTCGCTGGGGATCAGAGAGTGAATTTTGAGTTATGAAATTTCAGATATTTATAAAGGATGGGAATCGGTATGTAAGTTCTGACCTTGAGGTGGGATTTGAAATTTAGGTATCAATCCCAAAAGAGAGAGAGAGAGAGTCGGAGTGTAAGGTCCAACCTCGAATGTAATGAATTTGAAATTTAGGACTGATTCAGAAATGAGAATTAAAATGTAGGTCAATTCTAAAAAGAAAATGTCAGAGTGTAAGGACCGACCTCAAATGTACTGAATCAGAAATTTAGGACTAATTCGGAAATGAGAATTGAAATGTAGGTCAATTCTCAAAAGAAAATCTCGGAATGTAAGGTTCGACCTCATATGTGAAGAACCAGAAATTTATGACTGATTCAGAAATGAGAATTGAAATGTAGGTCAATTCTCAAAAGAGGCCGTCGGAATATAAGGTCCGACCTCAAACGTGAAGAACCATAAATTTATGACTGATTCGGAAATGAGAATTGAAATGTAGGTCAATTCTATAAAGAGGGTGTCGGAATATAAAGTCCGACCTCAAATGTGAAGAACCAGAAATTAGGACTGATTCAGAAATGAGAATTGAAATGTAGGTCAATTCTCAAAAGAGGGCGTCGGAATATAAGGTCCGACCTCAAACGTGAAGAACCATAAATTTATGACTGATTCGGAAATGAGAATTGAAATGTAGGTCAATTCTATAAAGAGGGTGTCGGAATATAAAGTCCGACCTCAAATGTGAAGAACCAGAAATTAGGACTGATTCAGAAATGAGAATTGAAATGTAGGTCAATTCTCAAAAGAGGGTGTCGGAATATAAGGTCCGACCTCAAATGTGAAGAATCAGAATTTAAGACTGATTCAGAAATGAGAATTGAAATCTTGGTCAATTCTCAAAAGAGGGTGTCGGAATATAAGGTCCGACCTCAAATGTGAATAATCAGAATTTAGGACTGATTCAGAAATGAGAATTGAAATGTAGGTCAATTCTCAAAAGTGGGTGTCGGAATATAAGGTCCGACCTCAAATGTGAAGAACCAAAAATTTATGACTGATTCGGAAATGAGAATTGAAATGTAGGTCAAATCTCAAAAGAGGGTGTCGGAATATAAGGTCCGACCTCAAATGTGAAGAACCAGAAATTTATGACTGATTCGGAAATGAGAATTGAAATGTATGTCAATTCTCAAAAGAGGGTGTCGGAAAATAAGGTCCGACCTCAAATGTGAAGAACCAGAAATTTAGGACTGATTCAGAAATGAGAATTGAAATGTAGGTCAATTCTCGAAAGAGGGTGTCAGAATGTAAGGTCCGACCTCAAATGTGAAGAATAAAAAATTTATGACTGATTCGGAAATGAGAATTGAAATGTAGATATCGATTCAAAGATAAAAGAATTGAAATGTAAGTATCAATTCAAAGATAAAAGAATTGAAATGTAAGTATCAACTCGAAGATAAAAGAATTGAAATGTAAGTATCAATTCAAAGATATAAGAAACAGGATTTAGGTACTGATTTGAAGACGTGATTTGAAATTTACAAAGAGCTTGTGATGTTGAATTTGCAGTAGTGTGTCATATGAGAAGGTTGATTTTGGAGAAGATTTGTAGAGCTTCAAGGAGTTTTGTGCAGAATGTGAAATTCTGCGAGGATGTGTAGAGAATTAGTTTAGATAACGATGGTTGTGCCGCGCGCACAAAGAGTAGGAAATTCCGAAAACGGAAGGATCCACTCAACAAGTTTGTTTTATTTTCTTTTTGTTTATGACAATTTAATTTCTCAAAATTTCTTTTTAAAGATTTAACTTCAATTTTTTTATTTTCAAAAGAAATTTTATCATTTATTTATTACAATTATCTTTTATTTGTGTTTTATTTATTGTTGAAGATTTGTTGTTCTGTTCTTTGTTCATTGGAACTCTGAACCATTGCATGGTTCACGGCTTTCATCCATCACATTAAAAGGCAATTGACAAAAAGGCACAACTTGAGAGAAATATCCATTAATCTGCTTCAATAAAGATACTACAGATCAAATATAAGCTAATGTCTCAAAAAGAGTACATCATGTAATACATGTTTAAATGCATTGAGAGTCATCTCAAGATATGTGTACATCATAGACTGATTACATTAGATATGTGTCATGCTGGTAAAAGAAAGCAAGTGAGTCCCCTGCGCTTGGTATATTGAGCTCCTGATCAAGTAGACCTTCTGAGTCATGCTCCAGGATAAGAGTTCCCTTTGCATGAATTTAGAGGTACAACCTTCTCATAGCTCGTAACGAAACAGTTCTTCCAACTCTGGGTCTTGCTGGAATCTATATGGTATCTTACTATCATCCATTCTGCAGAAGGTCACGGACACCCTACGGTGTCGTACTCCTGGTATGCAGTGTTTGACCACGTCTGCACCGTTGCCCTTAAGAACAATCACTGAACTAACTGGAAGAGGAATTTCCACAGCTCCCTTGAATTCACCAGGGCCGATTACGTCAATTTCTTTTCCAAACAAAATATTGCTCTTACTCATGAATGAGACCATGCAGAAAGGCCTTACAAAGTCATGATGGTCAATGTGCGGAGGAATGCAGTCACCTTCTTCGTAGATGTTGATGATGCAGCTGTTAGGAATGCAAATGGCAGGTAAGAAATTCTACTTGACCATTCTCTTTACCAACCACTTTATCATCGGGGGTAACGGATCTACCTGGTCGTATCTGAGGATCCCAGGCGGATTCCCATGTCTGTTGTTTGTAAAATTGTAGCAACATCCGCACTGGATGGTGATTCTTCCCTTTCCCCGCATCCACTTCTTCGGCTCGGAGTACGTTCTTTCCATGAGAAGGCATTCTTGACCTCTATCTCTCAAATTGAAGATGCAATCCAGGATACTTCTTTCATCAGTTTCAGAGAAAACTCTGGTATATAACTCCAGACCTTCCAATATGTTGATAAACTTTCCTTGAACCTCTTCGTAGAATTCGAATTCTCTTTTGTTTACCTTGCTTATTTTGTAATATTCCACCATACCGGGAGCTGGCAGCTGTCTAGGACGTTCTTTCCTCCGGGCCTCGGTGGGAATTCAAACTGGTGCTGGCCGATCCGGAATATGAGATTCCGCCTCAAGCGGGATGTATGAACCTGGGCTCCATGTTGCGCACTGGTCCGTCCCCAGTGGGACATACGGTTCATTTGCCACAAAATCTGGAGTCTGAGACTCGTTGGTCCTTGCAGTATATTCTTCTAGCGTACTAAAATGCTGTAGATGTAGGACGTTGCAGTCCGGACTTTCTACAAATGCGCCCGTAACTGATGTCCTAGCTGGTATCTCGACGTTGCATGTTGGGCAACCTCTGCACAAGATATCTGGGACCAGGGGTTCATCTGATTCTGTCAAAAATCTTGATTCTTCATCTGTAGTAGGTAGGCTGGCAGAAGTCTCTCTCAGCTCTGGCTCGTAGATATGTCCCTCAGGAATGGGGGTAAGAAAACCGCTTGCGTTTCTTTGGCGCTTGGCTCCTGTCGCAGAAAGGCTCTCTGTTTCTTCCGGCTTGCGTTTCTACGTTGTGTTCTGCGGAGTGGGGTATTTGGTAGTTATTCACTGTGGGCAGCTATTAAGCCCCTCGCTGGAGTAGCTATCATGGAGGGTAGTCAGCTAGGTCCCTCCTTTGGATCTTTTTCTGTTATCACGTTTTTACCCTTACGTGACGCGTCGTCCTGAGTGGTCACCCTCAACACTGAGGGTAGTCCCTTCTTTTCTTCATTGCTGACTATGCCCATTAGAGGACCTTCATAGTCCATATCAATCTGGTTGAAATCCATGTCGAAATCTATGACACCTCCTTGTGGCGTCATCTCTTCATTAAGTGCAAGGTTCCAGCCGTCCTGGAAGGCAAAGATCAACCTCTGTCCTGACATTTTTTTGCAGACGATAGAAAGAAACGTAAGTGGGCTGAATTTTGGCATGACCAAGAACAAAACAGAGTATTTATTAATGTAAATTTTAGTTTATTTAGGTAAAAAAGATTACTCATTTTATGTGTGAGTTTTGTTTTAATTTAATGGAATTTTTAAATCCAAAAGTAGAAAGGAGAACGTGTAAAGTTAAAAAAAAAAATTTCTGAAAATTTTCATTATATATGAGATTAATTACGAATTTTGACCCGGTCGTAGACATATGGCCATATAGATAACCCTAAAAACAAAAAAAGGTTTCAAGGTTTCAAAGTAAGCAAAGGCAAGCGGAGGCAGGCAACATCAGGCTGCGTAATAGGTTTTCAGGTAACGTCCATTTATCGGTAACATGGGTTTTTCACCCCGGAAGTCCACTAACTGGTAGGCTCCTCCTGTATAAACCTTCTCAACGACAAATGGTCCCTCCCAAGTTGGCTCGAATTTGCCACCTGTTTTGCAGCGAGTAAGAATAGGTCTTTTGAGCACGAGTACGAGGTCACCAATTTTGAATGTCCTTAGGTGGACCAATTTTTCATGGGCTTGTACCATCTTCACTTGATAGAGCTCCAAATGTTGCTGGGCTTCCAATCATTTTCCCTCGAGACTCTCCAGTTCTTCAAGCCTGAGTTTTGTGCTTTCTTCAGTTGTGAGTTGGTTGGCAATGGCGATTCTGAGAGATGGTGTTTGGATCTCTAGCGGTAGCACACCCTCGGTCCCGTACATGACGTATAAGGTGTACACTGAGTGGGAGTCCTGAAAATCATCCAAAGGCCATAAGGCCATGAGCATATAAGGTGGACACTGAGTGGGAGTCCTGAAAGTCGTCCGGTAGGCCCACAAGGCTTCTAACAATTTGTTGTGTCAATCCCTTTTATTTTCATCCAGTGTTTTCTTCAAAATCTGTACCAGTGTCTTGTTGAAAGCCTCAGCCAGACCATTTGCTCTGGGATAATAAATTGTAGAGTATCTCCAATCTATCCCATGTCTTTTGACAAAATTGTTGATCTTTGTACTTTTGAAAGCTGTCCCATTGTCAGAGATTATTCTTTGCGGTTCTCCGAAATGGTTGACGATTTGGCTTTTAAAAAATTAAAGGACGTGTTGTGCCGTAACCTCACGTAACGGTACTGCCTCTACCCATTTGGAGAAGTAATCTATAGCGGCAAGTATGAATCTGTGCCTTTTAGAAGATGGAGGGTCTATCAAACCTATTATGTCTGTGCCCCAAAACTAGAATGGCCACGAGGCAATAGTTGGGTGTAGCACATTCGAAGGTTGGTGTAAGACCACCCCATGTACCTGGCATTGGTAACACTTTCTGGCTATATCCATGCAATCAGACATCATTGCTGGCCAACAATATCTGAGTCTCTTAATCTTCAATTTCATTTTTGGTCCCAACTCGTGAGCGCCACACAATCCGACATGTACTTCTTTGACAATATTCTGTGCCTCAGCTCTTCTCAAACTCCGTAGCCACATTTGGTTGAATGATCTTCTGTAGAGAACATTTCCCACCAGGACGTAAGACATGGCCCTTCTTGTGATGTGGTGTGCCTCGGACTTGTCTTCTAGTAGCTTTCCAGTATGCAAATATTCTATTAATGTCTTGCGCCAATCTTTGTTAATTTCTGCAACTGTATTTACGGTTTCTTCTTTTCCAAGTTTGTGTAGAGTTTCAAAGTTTTTTCGAGACAAGACTCGTCTTCCTTGTACCGTGACTTCGATGGAATCCTTCGGGGGACACGCCATTTCCTTAGCGAGTTTTGCTAAAGCGTCGGCATGAGCATTATCTCCCCGAGGAATCCTGTAGAAAGTCACCTCAGGAATCTGCTCCAGGAGCTTCATTGTGTATTGATGATATTCTGCTAATCTTGGTTTCAGAATTCTGTATTGTCCGACGACTTCCTGGATGACAAGTTGAGAGTCACCATAAATGGCAACGTTCGTTATATCCATTGAAATTGCCAATTCCAATCCGATGATTAAGGCTTCATATTCGGCTTCATTGTTGGTACATGGCTCCGTCAGGAGGTACGAAAACCTCAACATACCCTTATCTGGCGTGATAAAGAACAAACCGATCTTTGTNCATGGCTCCGTCAAGTGGTACAAAAACCTCAACATACCCTTATCTGGCATGATAAAAATCAAACCGATCCCTGCCTAGCATGGTATAACTGTGCCTGATCCCTTATTTTTCTTGGCTGATGAAGCACCGTCAAAGTACATTTCCCAGCGCTGCGCACTAGAAAATTCCATTTGTAGTATCTGCTCATCAGGTAACTCGTCGTTAAGAGAGGACCCAGCTGGCAGTGGGTGTGCAGCGAGAAAATCTGCTAAAATCTATCCCTTGATAGCACGGAGGGGCACAAAAGTTATATCAAATTGCAATAAGATCATTGACCATCTCGCTAAACGTCTGGAGAGTGTTGGTCGGGTCATCAAATATTGCAATGGATTAACTTTTGAAATTAGAGTGATCTTATGAGAAAGCATGTAATGTCTAAGCTTTTGAGCGGCGAAAATTAATTTCAGACAATGCTTCTCAATAGGTGGATACCTTACCTCCATTGGTATTAGACGACGACTCAAGTAGTAAAAAGCACTTTCTTTTCCCTCCTCATTGACCTGGGCTAAGAGGGATCCAATAGAGTTATCTAAAGCCGCGGTATAAAGTATCAACGATTTCCCTAGGATAGGGGCTGACAAAACAGGAGGTTTCATTAAATATTGTTTAACTCCTCAAAGGCCCGCTGGCATTTTTCTTCCCAAATAAATTTGACATCCTTTTTAATTAATGCCGAGAAAGACAACGGTTTCCCTGGGATAGGGCCTGCCAAAATAGGAGGTGTCATTAAATATTGTTTAACATGCAACGGTTTCCCTGGGATAGGGGCTGCCAAAATAGGTGGTGTCATTAAATACTGTTTAACGTCCTCAAAGGCCTCCTGGGATAGGGGCTGCCAAGACAGGAGGTGTCATTAAATATTGTTTAACATCCTCAAAGGCCCAGGGATAGGGGCTGCCAAAACAGGAGGTGTCATTAAATATTGTTTAACGTCCTCAAAGGTCCGCTGATGGCGTCCTTTTTAATTAATGCCGAGAAAGGTTGACACCTACCTGAGAGATTAGAAATAAAGTATCTCAGATATGCTAACTTCCCAAAAAGGAACGTAGCTGTTTCAAGATTTTAGGGGGAGGCATTTCCAAGATAGCTTTAATCTTATCCAGAACGTAGCTGCTTCAAGGTTTTAGGGGGAGGCATTTCTAAGATAGCTTTAATCTTATCCGGGTCGATCTCGATTTCCCGATGACGGACAACGAATCCTAGAAACTTCCCGGAGGTGACGCCGAAAGTGCACTTTAAGGGATTCATCTTAAGGTCATATCATCATAACCGTTCAAACACAATCCTCAAATTGTACAAATGGTCTATTTTTCATTTACTTTTGATGACCAGATCATCAACGTAGCATTCTACTTGATTGTAAATGAGGTCGTCAAAAATCTTCGTCATTGCACGTTGATAAGTTGCTCCAGCGTTCTTTAGGCCGAACGACATCACTTTGTAGCAGAAGATTCCAATCGGTGTTCTGAAAGTTGTAAACGCTACATCCTTGGGAGCCATCTTGATTTGGTTATAACCCGACAATCCGTCCATGAAGGAGAAAATCTCATGCGTTGAAGCGATGTCCACCATTATCTTTGGTATAGGTAGTGGAAACTCGTCTTTTGGACATGCCTTGTTCAAGTCTCTGAAGTCAACACAAACGTGGATCTGTCCATTTTTCTTCTTAACAGGTATAATATTGGCTAACCACGTGGGGTACTGCTCTTCTTTAACGAAGTTGCCGTCTAGCAATTTCTTTACCTCGGCGATGACCTGTTGTTCTATTTCGAGGAGCATTCTCCTGGGAGCTTGTTTTACTGGGATTACATTCTTGTCCACCCCGAGTTTATGGACTACAACCTCTGCTGACAGCCCTGACATTTCATCGTAGCTCCAAGCGAAGCAATCTTTGAATTCTGTTAATAATTTGACAAGTTCTGCAAACTCTTTGTCGTTAAGTAGAGAACTTATAAATGTAGGTCGGGATCGTTCTTCAGTCCCAAGGTTAATCTCTTTTAATTCATCGATAGTGGATTTAATTTCTTCCTCAAATTCTGGCAGAGCATCTTCTATTGGTTGATCAGTAGAGTCGTCCTTTACATCGAGACAATCCTCTTCTGACTTACTAGTAACAACCATGCAAAATTCAGAATCATCGACTGGTCGAACTGTAACAAATCCAAGACCTTCTTTTGAATTGGGAGTTCATCTTTTAGTACTCCACAATTTTTCAAAAGGTTGAAATTTATCTTTTGGCATTTGTTTTGGTAAATGTCCCTGTTGAATTAATTTTTGAACACAAGGCGAGAAGTAACCAAAAGGCAATTCCATTAATTCATTAGAATCAACATCCAAATTTACATGTTTTGCAAGCTCAGTATTAATTCATTAGTATCAACATCCAAATTTACATGTTTTTCAAGCTAAGTAGAGGTAAGGCGAGAAGTAACCAAAAGATAATTCCATTAATTCATTAGAATCAACATCAAAATTTACAGGTTTTTCAAGCTCAGTAGAGGAAGAAGCGTGGTAAAATTTGATCGACTTTACCCAACACTATGGACTTCCTTGACCTCTAAACTCTCAACCTTTTGAGGGAGAATCGGAGTGAGGATCATAACAACACTATGCGGACTTCCTTGACCTCTAAACTCTCGACCTTTTGAGGGAGAATTGGAGTAAAGGCGAGAAGTAACCAAAAGATAATTCCATTAATTCATTAGAATCAACATCAAAATTTACAGGTTTTTCAAGCTCAGTAGAGGAAGAAGCGTGGTAAAATTTGATCGGCTTTGAACCAACACTACGGACTTCCTTGACCTCTAAACTCTCGACCTTTTGAAGGAGAATCGGAGTGAGGGTCATAGTATCCACATAGTGGTTTATCCGATCGTACATTGTTTCATATTCATTCCTCTCTGTATCTTTTAGGGATATCTTGTACTGAGGCTTCTTCTGTTTTGTCATCATTACTTCATCTTCAGAACTGTCTTCATCATCAATTTTGATAGTTGGCCTAGTCCGTTCAACAATTAAATTGATCTTTCCTCGTCCGCCTCCCCGGCCTCGACCTCAAGTGCGTGAACTAGAAGAACCTCCACCAACTCAATGTAGGGGAGTGGTAGAAGGTTGTTGATGTGGAGTTGTATGGCCTTCTTTTTGTCATCCCTCTGAATCTTTATCTTTGTGTGTCAAAATTTTGTGCTAGAAGACAGTCTTCTTTGGAGGCCCATAGTAGGCAGTGTCTTCGTGGATACCAACTTCATGCACTGAAAACGGTTGTAGATCTCCCGAGGCACATAGTAGGCTACATCTTCATGGATACCAACTTCATGCACTGAAAATGGTTGTAGGTCTCCCTTGATGTAATTTTCTTGACCATCTTTGTGGTTATTTAATGCACTGGTGTAGGGATGATGGAACCATATTATGCTCATGAATCCATGGTCGACCTAATAGAGCGTTAAAGATGCACTGAAAATGGTTGTAGATCTCCCTTGATGCAATTTTCTTGACCATCTTTGCGGTACTTGCACTGGTGTTGAGATGATGGAACCATGTTATGCTCATGAATCCATGGTCGACCCAATAGAGCGTTAAAAGAGGTCTCAGCGTCGATGATGTGAAATTTAATGGTTGTTACGAGTTCTCCAACTTTCATAAGTAATGAGATTGATCCAAGGGCTCTTTCTCCCTTTTTGTTGAATCCTCTTAACATCATCTTATCGGGGATGAGCTCCTGAACATCAAAGTCCAAATATCCTAATGTCCGTAGACTCATCAAGTTAAGAGATGCTCCAGGATCCACTAAAACTCTGGATAAGACAAATCTGCCAATGTTAACAGAGATGTAGAGTAGACGGTTGTGATCGGCGGTACCGAGCAGCAAGTCCTCGTCTGTAAAGGTTACCCCTGACTGTTCTCTTAACGAGCAAATTTCATCTGAGGATGTGCTAGCCAACTGAGCTAAGCAAATTTCTGAATCTAGCAAAGCTGTAACCAGAGATTCTCTCATCTCCTTTGACAGGATCAGTGCATCGTAGATGCTTAGTCGAGCAGGCAACTTCCTAAGATGAGCTAGCACGTTGTAATCTACTTTGTATGATCCTTCAATTTTGTCTTGCTTATGTGGTTCTTCCACTGGTGGAGGTGGGGGTATCTCTTCTCGAGTCATTATCTGTTTTCCTTTGTCTGCTGGAGTTGTTCTTGGTGGTAACACTTTTCCGCTCCTCAAGTCGACTTCTGTGATTTCTTCTTTTTGAGATATCAATGTTGAATCTACTATTGTCTTTTCCTCTTCGTCGGTGAGATCCAAGTTAATGGCGAGCGGTGCACCATGATGCTCGAGAGTCAGCTCTTCGTTATCAGTACTGTCGTAAGCACTATCGTTGATGTCTTCCTTAGACTTGACAATAAGTTCATCGGACTCAAGTACGATTTGAGGATCATTTTGGGGATCAAGATCGTAACTAGTTTGGTTATAATCAGTCACGTTATTACCAAAAATAGTCAAAACGTAGCCGACATCACAACCATTATATTCATAAGACCCCGGAGGGACAAAAAGATAATCATACAAGGTCAAGGGTTCGAGGACTTTCTTCCCTGAATCCGAGACAACCAATCTAGTAGAGGAAGCCCCTATCCTACCCCGCGTGCTATCAATCTTGGCAGTGGCGCTCTTCTTTTTCTTGTTCTTCATCCTGAACGATGACGACTTTTCTGGTGAAATCTTCATCTTGGGCTCGGTATGCTGTAGACTCTGAATGGAGGCTTTTTTTGATGCAGACTGTAGCTTGTTTAGTATCTTCTTGGATGATCTGCTCCATACCTCATTCCATCCTTCTTGANAGCTTATTTAGTATCTTCTTGGATGATCTGCTCCAAACATCATTCTATCATTCTTCGGTATTTGTAGAAGCTTGCTTCGATGAATCCTGCATTTGATCGAGGACCCTTTTGAGTTCATCCCAAGTTGTACTCCATCCATCCGTTCCGACATATGGATCAATTGGGGAGAAGACTCAGCTGAAATCATGTTTATGGAACCTTTTTCAGGTTCTCTCAAATACTCCTTTGGGATTGTTATATTCTCTTCCTTGATGTTCTTCTCGAGCCAGTCTTTAAAGACAAAACACTTGTCTATAGTGTGCCCAAGCAACTGGTGGTATGGGCAATAATTTGGTTCATTCTTTTTATCCACCTCTTCATGTTTCTTTGGATCAGGCAATTTGAATTCTGATTTCTTCATCAAGCTTTTGAATATTTTAGGTACGGCTTCATCTTTGAAGGAATAAACAACTTTCTGTCGCTTCAATAGGGATATTCTTTTGCCCGCTGTCCGGGGTGATCCCTCCTGAGACGGTCGTTGGTTGGATTGACTGCTTTGTTTCTGAGGGTACTGCGATGAAGACTGACGATGATCTTCTGCATATATCTTTATCGGCTATTTTCCTTTGTCGACAGTTGCGACTATCCCTGATTTCTTTTCGAATACTCTGGTCACCTTAGCCTTTTCATGTGGCTCCATGTGCTTCATTTCTTCTTGCAGACTGCTGGCTTTACTGAGTAGCTTCTCGAAGGATTTGATGGTGAGTCCCTTAAGCATGAAAGCTACCGGTCCATGAATGCTTTTGAGTAGAATCTTAATCACTTGATGTTCCCGTAGCTGAGGTTCACATTTATGCTAAGGTTTCTCCACCTCAAAAAATAGTCTGTCAAGGTTTCACTAGGCTTCTACTTCTCCATCATGAGTTCTCCAATAGACACATGATGTTACGCCCTAGCAAATCTTTTCACAAATAACTGTTCCAACTCAGAAAACGTTTTAACTGACCCATTGGGCAAGTCAATATACCAGTCGAAAGCAATTCCTGACAAGCTGCTAACGAACTGCTGGCAGAGTAGAGCTTTGCTATTCCTCGTGTTTCCACAATTGGCTCGAAAATGTGCTATGTGTTGTCTAGGATTTCCTGTCCCATCGAATATCTTAAAGTTTGGGGTTACAAAGCCCTTGGGGAAAGGCACGACATCAAATTCCTCCAGATAAGGTCTACCCTTTAAAATTGATGCACAACCCTTGAACTGGACTAAGGCATCCCGTACTTGTTCAACCATTTTCTTGAACTCTTTTTTTGGCATGGCACTTGATGGAGAATCCTTCTTTGGTTGTTCTTCTTCGTTTGTCAAAGTGGCCTCCCTTCTTTCATCTGCGATGCGTATGATTTCTGGCTGGTTAACCTCTAGAGAAGCCAATCGTGGTGCTTGTGATTGCCCTTGAATGGTGGCCATGGCGGTCATAGTTGCAGTCATTTCTTCTATTCTTTTCTCCAGTAGAACAACTTGTTCATCCATGAGGAGAATTGACGCTCATCTACGACATTCTCTTCAGTGTGAGGTTGAGCCTCGCGCGCAGATGTGGTAGCTCTGGATTCGATCACATGGACATCCATGAAATCTTCCTCCAAGTAATCATTGTAATCAAAATCCACATTGTCACTATCGACGGAAACTCTGTGTTCTCAAGCCAACTCAGAAATCTCAATCCTGATTTTCTCAACTTTTTCTTCAATTA
This sequence comes from Phalaenopsis hybrid cultivar, assembly GCA_002079205.1. NCBI lineage: Eukaryota > Viridiplantae > Streptophyta > Magnoliopsida > Asparagales > Orchidaceae > Phalaenopsis > Phalaenopsis hybrid cultivar. Next base: position 80,778 of record JXCR01114137.1, on the reverse strand, counting down.
TCAATTCTTTGATTGCTTTAAGATCCGGAGGGCCCTGATGGAAATCCTCAACTTGTTCCTCCATCTCGCTAGCTATTGTTGCGACTATGTCAGATATTTTAGGCACTGGTTTTGCTTCCTGTCTTGCAGGCTCACTGATTTGTATCGGTGCAGCGACCTTGGGTACCCATACCTCCTTCCTTTTTGACGATGATGCCTCAGGACAGGGAGTCTTAGAAGAGACATCGGTATGGCGAGGGAAGGCATGCTCCCCGTGGTGTAGATCGGTTACAGTGTCAGGTAATCGTCTTGTCTTTATTTCCATGATTGCAGGAATAACAGGTAAACCTTTCGGACCCAGTCTTGACTTAATCGGTCGGCGACCTGAGGTCCTGGTGGGGGTATGATTGGTGGTGACTATAACAGTATCAACTCGGTTTCCCAAATGGAGCCAGACGGGAACACGGGTAAGTAACTCTACAGTCGATCTACGAGATTTTCTAGCGGACTTAATATCCTTCAAAATTTCATTCTTCATATGAGGGGAAATTTCATGTTCCACTCGTTTAAGTAATTCACTAATAGAACATCCTTCTTTAATAGCAAGCCTTCTGAAGACTGCACTAATGTGATGGGGCTGAATTTCTTTCCCTTCTCACCATGTCCATGAGGTGATGGCAATGCAGCAGCCATTCTTTGGATACTCTCATATCCATCAGTATCTGTCAGAGGATGGAATCTACTTCCTCGTAGGAATGGGTAAATTTCCGGTAATACCTCTTCAACTTGATGAGGCTCCTCCTCATCAGGTGTGTTTTCAGGAGTCTGGGCTTTGATGGCCCTCCGAACTCTTCTGATATGGTTCGTCCTTTGAGTGTGGGTCAGTGGTACAGTTCTTGAGCTTGACATGATTTCAAACATGGGTGATGAAACAGTTAATCCTTCAATCGGATTCTCAACAATCATCACTTCTTTTCCCTTAGCAGCAGCGGGGCTAGCGGGTTTAGCGGGTGTCGCGATCGCAGCTGCTTTAACCTTCTTGCCGGCAGGGAAATTTTGAAGGCAGTTCAAACTGAGTTTTGCAGGCAGCTCTTGAACTTCTGAGGTAGCGATCTTAATTACCACGGACGGGGCTTTCCCGAGGATAACCTCGAGGTCTTCAATTCCGACTCCGAACTTGATGGTGGGAGCGACGTTACGGGCGTTGCGATCCGTCGGCAGGTTGCAAGAAAAGGTCAGTGTTGGGTAAGCCATCGCGGCGAGCTTTAAAACATAAAGTTTCAGGGTTAGCTTTAGGGCCAAAAACCTCGTAATCCTTAGTGCAAACACTAAAAGTAGAGGTTAGTCTGTAGAACGGGCGGGTCTTAATTTAAAGGTAATTTTAACATCTTTATTTGAAAGGGTGTAAAATTGATAAATATTTTGAAGTGTATGTGATAAAACACTATTTGATTTAATTTATGAAGAAGCAAAACAAATGTGAAAAGGAGTTGTGAGAAAGCTTAGGACCCAGTGCGGGACCCAATCTGTGGCAGAAAAAAANTCCAATTAAGACTAAAAATTTGGCTAAGTGCTCTTAATAATACTAATTTGTCTCCTAAAGGGTCTTCACTTATATAATTTTCAAATTAAAAGAATATGACATTCTTGGGAATAATCAGGACATCAATATTCGCTGAGCATCAGGATATTCAGAATAAATTATTAAGTAACGGATTAAATGAACTCAAGACTTTTTACTAGATATTAAGAAGGTTGCATGGACNCCTCGCGCGCAGATGTGGTAGCTCTGGTTTCGATCACATGGACATCCATGAAATCTTCCTCTAAGTAATCACCGTAATCAAAATCCTCATTGTCACTATTGACAGAAACTTTGTGTTCTCGTGCTAACTCAGAAATCTCAATCCTGAGTTTCTCAACTTTTTCTTCAATTATCGATTCTCTTATCTCTTTAAGATCTGGAGGACCCTGATGGAAATCCTTAACTTGTTACTCCATCTCGCTGGCTATTGTCGCGACGATGTCAGATATCTCAGGCACTGGTTCTCCTTCTTGTTTTGCAGGTTCACTGAACTGTATCGGTGTGGCTACCTTAGGTACCCATGCCTTCTTCTTTTTCAATGATGATGCCTCAGGACGGGGCATCTCAGTAGAGACACCGGTATGTCGAGGGAAGGTATGCTCCCCATGGTGTAGACCAGTTACAGTGTCAGGTAATCATCTTGTCTTTCTTTCCATGATTGTAGAAATAACGGGTGAACCTCTCGGACCCAGTCTTGACTTAATCGGCCGGCGACCTGTGGTTCTGGTGGTGGTGTGATTGGTGGTGACCATAACAGTATCGACTCGGTTTCCCAAACAGAGCCAAACGGAAACACGGGTAGGTGACTCTATAATCGACCTACGAGATTTTCTAGTGGACTTAATATCCTTCAGAATTTCATTCTTCATATGAGGGGAAATCGCATGTCCCACTCGTTTAAGTAGTTCACTAAAAGTAACATACTTCTTTAATAGCAAGCCTTCTGAAGACTACACTAACTCGGGTGATGGGGCTGAATTTCTTTCCCTTCTCACCATGTCCATGAGGTGATGGTAATGTCTCGGGTGATGGGGATGAATTTCTTTCCCTCGTCACCATGTCCATGAAGTGATGGTAATGCAGCAGATTCACTAACAGAACATCCTTCTTTAGTAGCAAGCCTTCTGAAGACTGCACTAACTCGGGGGCATGAGGGGAAATCGCATGTCCCACTCGTCTAATGAATTCACTAATAGAACATACTTCTTTAATAGCAAGCCTTCTGAAGACTGCACTAACTCGGGTGATAGGGCTGAATTTCTTTCCCTTCTCACCATGTCCATGAGGTGATGGTAATGCAGCAGCAATCTTTCGAATACTCTCATATCCATCAGTATCTGTCAAAGGATGGAATCTACTTCCTCACAGGAGTGGGTAGACTTTTGGTAATACCTCTTCAATTTGATGAGGCTCCTTCTCATCAGGTTTATTCTCATGAGTGGTCTGTGATGGTCCTCCGAACTCTCCTATTACGGTTCCTCCTTTGAGTTCGGGTCAGTGGTACTGTCCTTGAGCTTGACCCGATTTCAAAAACAGATGGTGGAACAGTTAATCCTTGAGTCGAATCTTCGAGAATCATCACTTCCTTCCCCTTAGCAGCAACGGGGATAGTAGGCTTGATGACAGCAGCTTTAGCTTTCTTACCGGCAAGGAAGTCTTAAAGGCAGCTCAAACTGAATTCTACAAATGGCGCTTGAACTTTCGAGGCAGCGATCTTCATTACCACGAACGGGACTTTCCCGAGGATAACTTGAGGTCTTCAAATCCAGCTCCGAACTTGATGGTGGGAGCGACGTTACAGGCGTTGTGGTCCGTCGGTAGGTTGCAAGAAAAGGTCAGCGTTGGGTAAGTCATCACAGCAGGCATTAAAACAGAAAGTTTTAGGGTTAGCTATATGGCCAAAAACCTTGAAATCTCTAGTGCAAGCACTGGAGAAGTTGAGGTTAATCTGTAGACCGCACAGATCTTAATTTACAGGTAATTTTAACATCTTTATTTAAAAGGGTGTAAAATTAAATTAATGTTTCAAAGCACGCACAGCACAACACGAGTTGGTTCAATCCGTCAAGTATCAAACCAAATGTGGAAAAGAGTTGCGAGAAAGTTTAGGACCCAGTGCGGGACCCAATTCGTGGCAGAAAATGCCCAGGTGGAGTTAATCCACCAACACACCTATTGGGGGTCCGACCCCACATAAAAATTTAAAGAGTCCTTAATGGCCTTCTGAACCCCTCTGTTCAAAAGATGGTTGAACAGCTAGTCCTGAAGTCCAAGGAGTTAGCAGTACTTTCCCAAGACAGAAATGGGTAAAGTGTGCCAACGGCAGAAGAGTAATTTGGTCCAAAGGGGACATAGACATATTACCGACATGTGAAGATAATATTTCTTGATTTTTATGGAGAGAAAAGCTTGTCCCCAGCGGATTTGCCAGAAGCTATCGGCGTTATTTCGGGGATTGGTTTGTGGGGCTGCCCGTAAGAAATTGTCGGTCGTCGGAATCGAAGTCCCGTCGCCCGCTTCGGAAGGACGTTGAAGTATGAAATCAAACTGACCCCATAATTTTCATAGTTTAAAATGAAAGAGCATTGTACCTCAAATACTGTATCTATCCCGAAGGATAAACACAAGACTTGAGGATGAGGCTCAATCAAATAAACTAAGGAAAGTATGACATCCGTTTGGTCTGCAAAACCTTTGTATTTGCCAACAAGTTCCCCTATTTAATATAAAGGATTAAATAGGGTTTATATTAAGCTGGGTTCGGACATGCTTCCTATAAGGGCAAGCCTCTATAGTTAATTACATCTTCAATGATCAAAGTCACTTAAGAAAATTCTTGATAAAAATAAAGAAATATTATCTTCAAGGAATTTCAAAGGGTGGGGCTCTTCAACGAAATTGAATGTAGAAGTGTGAAAGGGGATTGGTTCAAATTTGGAACATTTTATTATAGAATCCAAAGGAAGAAGAACTAGGGGATGTCATGGATCCAGAGGAGAACCTCGGTGACTTCCCAAGCTATCCTAATGTTTGGCTTCAATTTTGAGGAGAAATATTTAGATGTTTCATCCTGCCAATTTTATTAGTTAGGG
>JXCR01114137.1:4232-58369 GCA_002079205.1 Phalaenopsis hybrid cultivar | reverse complement strand
GGGTCTGACCTCAAATGTGAAGAACCAGAAAGGTAGGACTGATTCAAGAATGAGAATCGAAATGTATTTATTATGAATAATTTATCTCTCATATAAGGGTATCTATATAATTACATTAGATTTTATTGAATATCACTTGATAAAATTCGAATTTAACATAACAAGGAGAAGTTTTATTCATTTTCAAAAATTATATTATATTCACTCATTTTTAATTCAATTCCATCACGTTTGATCGATTTTGTAGATGCGATTTGATAAGTTACATGACATGCATTATATTAAAATAAAATAAGTTATGTATATATTAATGATTAGCCATTAGACCATAATTATGAGAGCTTTAATTAAGCATTAATTTTTAGTTAACTAATTATTTTATTGACATAGGGAGAGTAATTAGAAGGATTTTATGTACTTTGGAAATTTTTTTTAAGAGGTTGTATTCACGGGATGTTTTGGTGAGCTTTGTATGAAACAAGAACCTTGTAAAAAGTTTCTTATACTAATTCTCCCTCAAATTTTGTTCAAAACTATACACATGGTAAAATAAATCATAAGGATTGTTCTAAAATATCTTCAAAACTTTGCTTACATAAAGTTGCATCATTTGTAATTTTTTTTGAAGTTATTCAAGCACTCATTAAATATACATGATAATTCTAAAAATTTTTGTATTTAATTTTATTTGCTATATTTTTTTCAAGATTAAATAGTTAAATCTTATTTTTTTAAAATTTAAAATATTTAATAAGCACACTAATATATATATATATATTAAACATAGTTTTGGGTTGCTCTTACTAACTTAGAGGAAAATATAGATTGTATGGGTTTTCTCCCTCCTTATGAAAGAAGAAACGTTATGATATTGAGATTGAGTTAGTGGAACAAAATAATTTAGGTTGTAAGGGTTGAACCTCATAATACAATTGTTGTATTTTATTAAATTTTATTTCATTTACATACCCGAAAATATATTTTTTTTAATTTTAAACTCATTTAACTAAGAACATATTCTTTCATTAAAAAACATCAATTTACCCCCTCTTAACTGTTTCATGCACTTCAAATGGTATTTGAGCCTCAGCTCAAATTTTGGCTTAACATCTAAGAGTAGATATATTGAATATGACATGAACTTTCCTCTATAGCAGCACTGAAGTTCACTCTGCCACAAAAACTATTTATTATAGATAATATCTCATTTTATTAATAAAAAATTTGAATAAAATTAATACCTTTGTTAAAACTTAACTATAGAATCTAAGCCCACATAAACTATCATATGGAGTAAAAGTTGAGAAGCCATTTTTAGAATGAACCTTAAATTTGATTCAACATTGTAAACTAAATTCTTAAGCCATGAGTTATAATTTTTGTGCAATAATGTTTGAAACTACTATGAAAATTTCAGATAAACATATCATTACTTATGATGGAAATTATTAAAATAGAAATGCAAATATATCTAGACAAGTTCACGAATTGAAATTATTTTGAATGAAATCTGATGAGGCTATTAGTATTACGCATACTAGATTTCTGAAGATTGTTAATCTGCTACACTCATTAAGTGTAAGATTTAATATTGTTTAATTGGGGTTGCCTAAGGAATGGGATTCAAAGGTAAATGCAAATATGAATTCTAAAAGCATTTTTGACTTATTTATCTTATTAGCTGATTTTTATCTTTTAGATTACAAGCAGGCAAAAATAGCAAGAGGAAAAAAACACTATAAATAGGTAAGAAAAAGAGAAAGCAAAGTAATAACTTGACAAGCTAATGATTTTGATGCATTAACATTCAAACGTAATGTAGGCTTGGATGAGATAGCCATGTCATGTATAAATAAATAGCAAAAATGAAAAACAAAAGATAAATAAGATATGAAAAGATTTAAATTCATGAGCTTGGAATCAACAATGCTTCTACAACTCTTAAATGAGATAAATTCATCATAAAGAATCTCAGCACATTATATGGGATTGCTTTAACTTAGTTTATAAAAAGAAAAAAAAATTAAAAGAAAAAGGCTATGGAGGGAAAGCATAAGAACTATAAAAGAAGGAAGAATGCTTTAACAGTAATTTTTTTCTTCAGAAAAGAGCAATATTCAACTTTTGTTTTTTATTCCTTAGAAAAAAAAATAGTACAAAAAAGGAGAGAAATCTCTACTACACCGCCGACAACATACGCAAAAAATAAAAAGAGCTAAGGAATCCCCCCCAAAGAAAAACAACGTACACAACCTGTAGACNGAAAATCTCCACCTTGCGAATATCCAATCCCTTAGGAGAAAAATCTCCACCTTGCGAATATCCCGCCCTTTATGAGAAAATCTCCTCCTTGCGAATATCCAGCTCTCNCTGTTCGCGGTAACTGCACACGAACTCCTGTTCGCTAACTCCACCTCGCCTAATGCCGCGAAGGTTCATGAATTGTCGCGCCTCGAAGTCGCGACGCTGCCTCTACCGTGAACTCCGCGAAGCATAACTCGCCGAATTGCCGCAGCCCTTTATTTGAACTGCTTCGCACCTGTTCGTTCCCGCAAGCCCGTCTGCTTTGCGAACAATCCGCAAAACTNGTCCAAAACCCATGCCTTTGTTTGCATAAATGTGGAATTTGAATTTCACAGGAATAGAGAATTGGATGCCGGTTGAGAAGATATCAATCTCATGGGAGTGGAATCTCACATGAACAAGGGCGCTGGAGGTTCTCGCAGGAGACAGGAATAAAAACCGCTCTCACACCAGATGTTTCTCTCGGTATTTCCTGCAAGGAAAGGAAATCAGGTGGAGGCAGTGGCTCCTAGAACCGGTAGAGGAGGCTGGGGGCTGTTGGATCTAAATTTAGGCTTTGATACCGTGTTAGAATAGAGACCAACATACATTTTATTAATACAGAGAGGGGTAGATATACCCATTACAGGAACAACTAGAAAGAAAAAATAAATAAACCATTAAAATATAACATATACATCTTTAATTGTCTATTGAACAATGATTATTGTTTGCTTGTTTAAATTTCCTTCTCATGTCTTAATATGATAGAATTCCCTTTTAACACGACATGATACATCAATATTATCATTGGTTCACTTAAAAACCCTCCAAGGAGCTTTCTCAATCCATAGAATTATATGTATTTGTAAGGTCATTGAAAATGTTTTGAACAATCCATCCAAGGCTACATTGCAGAATTTTAATGGCTCATTTTAATTGCGGTCATTGATCGGCCGATGAAGGCCATAGCCACGGACGTGACGACCCTCCTTTAGACCAACCAAGTGGGTTTTGATCATAGAAGTTAATCCAAATAAAAATATAAACCTAACTAAAATTGCAAAAACAGGCAAACTCTTTTATTTTTAGCTAAAGTTATCAAAGAAGATTAATATAGAACCTAGCAAAAATTTTCATTGACGCATCTAGAGAGGTTGAACAAACTTACTCTCTTTTCTTCATTTAATCTTGTAGTCTCAACATTAGAAATACAATTTGTGTGAATATTTTCTGCCAGGAATCATGATTGAGGTTGAAAAAGATGAATGAGAAGACCAGAGATTAGCAAAAATATATAACAAACTAATGAACTATTCCATGTCTAACCAAACAATTAATTTAATAGAAAAGAAAGCTGAACTAAAAATTAAAGTTTAACAAAATTACATGAAAGGCTAAAAGCCTTAATGTATCCTTAATAATCAATATAACTATTTAAAGTATTATATTTACTTTGTTTATACAGTTGGATGCACATTACTTAAAACAGAAGTAATTACATTTATACAATGCAACTGAAGTCTAATTTGTATGTTTTTATATTTAATTACGAAATATGATTATCATAGTTGATGTAAACAAGATCCAAAATGTTATTCCTCTTTTAAAGGCACAAAACAGGCATCAAATAACGACAACTCTATGTTAATTTGATTGAGAATTCACTAAAATTGAATTCAACGATTGGCGAACAACTCCATTTTTAGTTCACGAAATTGGTGATGCTAATAAAATGGTCTCCGCTATTGATACGAAAAATTCTCTTTTAAGGCCAATGGTGTAGAAACTCATCATAGAAGTTAATATAAGAAGCTTAAAATTAAAGCAAGAAACCAAAGATATAATATCACCAATGCCAATATGCTACAATTATATTAAATTTTGCATGGAAAGTTCACTGACAAACTTCCCCACATTTCCCTATTGATCTGAGAATCATGAAAGTTGTGATCTTCCCCTCGCTTGTAATTTATCAAACAAATATTCTCATAGGTTTTGTGGTTGTTTGTTGTTCTTATCTTTGAAGTGAATCCCTCTATATTCTTCAATTCATTTAGACTAATTCATTTTACTATGAGCAAATTGTCAAAATGATCTGATTTTTTGTAAAGGATCATTTTAGTCCTATAGTTTATAGAAGTTTTATTCTAGTTTCCAGACTTTTAGTCCTTTTGAAGACTATTTTCACCCTAATTAAAACAGCACACGCACTAATTTAGCACTTTTATGAACTTTCAGACTAAAATGAGCCAATGTAAATGGTCAAGGGACTATTTTGGCACTACTTATTTTACAATGCTTGTGGTGGCATGTAAACTATAATTTTCTCAATAAATTTGAACTTGATGAAATGTCACTCTGTGCTATTACCTTGTCATTGAGGAATTGCACGAGTAAAAAGAGATGTTATGGACACCTACTAATCCATATTCATATATTTTGTGCAGCTTACTTCTTCCAGAGAAGAGATCTTTTGTTGATGTTCACTTTCCCCCTACCTCATAACATCATAAATAATCTGTGGAAATTTTACATACGCAGCACAAAATTCTTATGAATTTACATATCTAACAACTAAAGTTTAATATTTATATTTATAACACCTCGATGCTATAAACCTATGCATAAAAAGTTAGTAAAAGTGATATTTTGTAGGTGATTTTAAAAATTGTGTTATGAATGTAAATATGAAATTTTAGGTGTTAGTTATTAAAAAAATTCATAAAAAATCATTAAGCATAAAATAAACATATAAGTTCTATCAAATCACAAATCAGCTTATCATAAGTGCACCAATATGATGTATAGTGGCCATTACTGATAGGTTCCATTTGCCTCCCCTTTTCTTACAGTTCACCTTTCAAAAATTTTATATTTCTCTCCTCTTTGTATATGCCATTTGTCTGGAAGTGTGGATACATGTTCAACTTTTTTTCCTGTTCTCCTTATTACTTGTGAAAGATTAACATTTATAAATGCAAGCAGTGATTGAAGTCTTATTGCGATGGAGGTTGTCAAAGCAATACAGATTTGGTACTTAACAATGGGGCAGAAGCCAGAATGCGAATAATTTGAGCGGTCTCGTGAAGAAATATTACGTATGATGCACGTATATCCGGATAACTGTCCAAATGTACCTAAAGAAATGTGGATAATATTTTTTTGTAGGCTTATATGGGCCATCGTCTGCATACACATACATTGCAAGTAATATTTCTTCTGATCTCGGAGGGTGCAGTCCACATGGTAATCGAGAGGGAATCATTGGTCAGTGTTAATCAATAAATAATCAAATGGGAACCCTAGCCTCTTCAATGGCCATTGAAATATCCACATTCCAGATCATTGGGATCGAACCTAGAGTGTCTATGAACTCTTGCTAAGGGAAAGAAGTAACAATGGGGTTGTGTGCAAATAATGACAATAGTAAAATGTAAATAAAATTTTTTGTAAGGTTGTTAATGCCTAAGCATAAGGAAGCCGTTGGTCTTCCTTCGTTAGATTATATTAACTTTGTGAAAACTATGATTATTAGGAGAATGTTTAATACTTATTCATATCTTGTTAGTTGGTTGAATGAGTATTTTGGTTCTATTTGGCTTAAATTACAATCAAATAAATGTTTCAATTTCTTTTTTGAAAGATTTATCTAGAGTAGCTTTTAAAATCAGAGTTTGTCTCAAGTTTAAAGTCCATATTCTAGTTTTCTTTGTTTTTATTATGATCCTTGGTTTTTTGGGATTTCTATTTTTTTTAAGTTTGGGAATTCTAGTTTCACTTGGTTTAACTTCCCTAAACAAACTAAACTTTTTGAAGTGATTTAAAATAATGATTAAAATTATAATTATAATCAAAATATTCCTTTACATTGTATGAATGCTATCATAATATTCCTATAACTGAAGGAGTTTCTTGTCTTTGGAAGATTTAAGTTTTATGCATTAATGTTTATAAGCACAAACAAGCCTACTCTTTTCAGTATGAGACTTTTTCTTCTTTTTGATTTGCATAAACTGATATAGATTAAGGGTTATGAAGTTAGATATGACTATCATATTTGGAAAATTTTTCATTTTAGTCTTAAAACCTATGATTTACTTCATAATAGAAGTATTCTTATTAATCCTAATTGTGTTTTATGCTCTAATGCATTAGAATCACATTCTCATCTTTTCTTTGAAAGCTCTTTTTCTCATTAATTAATTAAGGCTTGTATTCTAAATGAGAATTTTTTATTACTCCAACAACTTTTTTCAAGTTATCTTACTTGTTGAAAGTATTTCTTGCACAATTTCAAAAAAATTTTATCTTTTGTCAGTTCATTTCACTGCTTATTATATATGGATGGAAGATAACAATAAGATTTTTAGAAATCATCTAATTCTCTTGATTTGATTTTTAAAAATATTCTTTGGATTGTTAAGATAAAAAGTAGGAGATTGAAATTTAAGTATGATATTCCTACTTATGTTAAAAATCTTTGTCATCTTAAATCATTGGTTTGAATTCCTCTACTTTATTTTGATTTGGTTTGCTTTGATTATTTTTCTACGTAGAAGAATTAGATAAGCTTCACTTTGGTTTTTTTCTAATCTCTTTTTGTTTTCTTATTACTGGTTTGGATTCCTCTTTTTCGTATTGATCAAGATTAGTTTGTTCCTTCTTCTTCTTTTTTGGTTTAGATCACAAACTTTAGTTTTGTGGTTTTCGGTTTGGGTTGTTTGGATCTAAATGATTATTTTTCTACATTTCATAGTCCCTGGAATTATCTAGAGTTCATTTTGACATTATTATGTTTACTATATAGTTCATCCAGTTGTCTATCATTGAAATTTTGAGATGCGTTGAGCTGTGTTGATTTCCAACCATTTATTCGAAGTCAACTGTACTTCTGAATATTTTAATATCCGTTAGCGCTGGAAAGAAATTTCAATTTTTTTTTGCAGGTAAGTTTTGAGGTTTAGATGGTTTTTCCATCTCCTCATTATGTTGTTATGTGAATTATGATTTTGGAATTGGATATCAGATGAAGTTGTAATATTATTATGGGCAGATAATTGATGTTGTTTCTACTGAATTTTTTGTTCGTTGGAGTTGTTTAATGTTGCCTCCGATTTGTTGCTCTCCTTCTTGAAAAAATATTACATCAGGGCTCCGCACATAGAATTACGCGTGGAGTCCAATGAAATCACGTTTCACGTGAAATCACGTCACACGTAGACACAAGTAGAGAAAAATTTCAGTCTGGTAACACGGGAATATTCCCCCCGTGTTATTCAAGTGTTATTGTAATGTTATTCAAGTGTTATTGATGTGTTATTATATTATCATAATACCATGAAATATTCCCAAAACACAATAACACATGAATAACATACAATAACATCTGAATAACACAGAGGGATTACTCTCCTGTGTTACCGGACCGATTTATTTTTCTCACGCGACGTGATTTCATTGGACTCCGCACGTAACTCTACGTGCGGAGCCCTGATGTAATATTTTTTCCTCCTCCTTCTTGGTGTTTAGATGGAGATGTAACTTGATCCAACGTATACTTTTGTTTTGCTGAAAAAAACCATAAATAATATATATCGAATAAAACCTTTGCACGTTATATTTGATTTGAATTCTTTCGTAATTGCATCATGCAGTTATGTCTTCGTTCCAAGCGCAATTAAATTTTTAAAATAATTTCCATATAAGATAAATGGTTATGTATTTACATATCTACCACTTAAATAATTTCAAAATAAAATCTCTAAATTTGAACGAGGATAATTGCACTGTGAAATTTCCATTGCAATTAAGAGAACTAGTACCGCTGGAAAAAATATTACTTCAGGAGTATTGATGCATCAGTAGTCCAATTTGCATCAGTACTCCAATAAAGATGTTTCACATATGCAATGATCCCACCATAATGTCAGGTGGCACCTCCCCAGTACTCCTGAAGTAATATTTTTTTTTGTACCATTGACTTAGTTTTAAAATAGAAAGATTTTCATATATATCAATCAATTCTTATATATTTACATATCTACCACTTAAATTTCATTTTTTATGTTTGTTTTATCTTATGCATTAAAACGTGTATTTAACATTAAAAAAGTCAAAATAATGGTATTTTATTGTGATATAAAAGATTTGGTCCATATAAATATGAAAAGTAAAATTTAGGTGTTAGATATGTAAATACATAGAATTTGGGCAGTCTGTAGACAGATGATTAAGAAAATTATTATTTACAAATCAACCATCTTTTTTCATCCATTTTCAAATTCTCACTCAAATATCAAAATTTATGGTAAAATTTGAACCCATACTTCTCTTTCTCATAAAATTCTTAATGATTTGATCATGAGACCCGTAAATACATCAGTTTGATAGTCCGAAAAAATCACCTCGTGCTTAATTTGTAGATGTCAATGTTTGGATTGGTGTATATTTAATTATATCTTTTTTTATTAAAAAGTTAATTCAAAATATGAAATTTATTTCAGTACGAGTCTAATTTATATAAAAATTATATTAAATCCAACTCAAAGAGAACATATTTTCGACCTAAAATTTCAACAAGGACACAATCAACAATATAGCCGTTTGGAGTCGAGATTTGAATAAATCCCCCCTTCTTTCTCCTTCTTGCCGTTCCATGACCTGCCTTTACTCATCCATTTTCTAAAGCAAAAGTTTCGACCGTTGCATCGCCCCAACACAGAGCTGAGGAAACAGAGACCTCTCCATCCATCCATGGCGGAATTCTCTTCTGCAAAAGCCACGAATCGCAGCCGCCACCCACATCATCTTCTCTTCCCTGATCTCGAGCCGGTGAAGCCACCCCCTCTCTCTCCCCCTCTGGTTCTAAGCCCCTTCAGCCGAGGCCCCATGTACTCCATCNTTGTGAAGAGATTTTAACCTATGTAGGATTCAAGTAATTTAAGACAAAATTGATGTATTATGAAAAATAGAATCATGCCTTATTCTTTACCCCCTCCCAGTGCTAGAAAAGAACATTGGCTAACTTAAGGTTTATTCTTTAACATCTAGATTCCGCATCAGAACTATTTTGATGCCCCTAAGCATGTGCCATTATGATGGCCGAATCCCAGCGTTAAGTTACTAAACCTTAAGCCAAATTGATAAGATTCTAGCCTGTCACCCAAGAATTAACCAATTCTACTCCCATCATAACTTATCTCCATATTTATCTGCACCCCCTTTGATAATCGCCATGAATTTGCCTAAAATGAAGTGTGGTATCCACTAGTTGGGAGAAATCATAGCCCTCCTAAGTCATTATGTTTCACAATGGAGCTTAACCTCACAAGTGGCCATTTTGTAAAGTAAATGAAGATTTAGTGAAAATACCATCACAATTTTTAAGAGTAAAAAGAAATCTTTAAATCATTCTCATCCCACAACATTAAGTCCCATATGCAAAGAGAAATAAAGGGAACTACTCGAAATTAATGGAGATTAAATAAAAACAAAAAATTTGAATTGAAATCTAAGTCTTACAACAAAAACTTCAACATAAATACAAAGTAACTTATGTCTTCTCCCCAAGTAAACTTCCAGAGTTTCCTTTAAGCAATCTTAAAAAATTTTTACACTAAAACACACTCGCCCTTATACTTAAACACGAAAATTGAAAACCCTAATTAACTATTTCTGCCAAATTGAAGTTTTGAGGCTCCAAAAGGTCTCTAATTTCAGCTAAATTCTTCTCATTTAATAAAAAATAGAAAATAACCAATGTTTGCTTCAAACACCCCACCAAAATTAAGTTAAATTCAATGGATCTTCTAAAAAGGTAGTTACTGGCATTATAGCGCCAGTCTAGGGAGCTATAGCGCCCATCCAGCTGGAGTCTGGCGCTATAAGATCCAAGGGTGGCACTATAGCGCCACATATATTTGCCCATTTTTGCTCCATTTTTCTCTCATTTTCTCTAAATGTCTATTCCAAGTATTTGAAACCAAAAACATGCAAAATACCTTCATTTAAAGTGCAATATCATAAAAAATGTACATAAAATGCTTATAAAATATGCACTAAAAATAGGATATTTTTAAGTGGATCAGATTTCCATTCATTGTATTTACCTTGAATATTCATAAAGGTTCCAAGAATCTGATCCACCTTAAAATTACCTTTTTTGCAGATTTTATGCTCAATTTTTTAGGATATTATAATTTAATGAAATGTATTTATATATTTTTGGTTGTAGGTGCAAGTAAAAGAGTTTAAGAGTAAAAATGTGGAAAAATACATCAAAAAAGAGAAAATGGGCTAAACAAAAAAAAATAACAAATTATTCAAACTGGTTCTTAGGCGCTAGATACAGAACTTGGTTGACGCTTAGGCATCATAGTTATTTTCTAGAAGATTCATTGAATGAGGCTAAATTTTGAAGAGATGCTTGAAGCAACCCTTGGTCATTTTTTAAACCTCTATAAATAGGGATTAATTCCAAGAGGCTAGGGGGGTCAGATATATGGACTCCTATAGTGTGTGAGTGTGTTAAGAGTGTGGAAAGTTTTTTTTGTGAGTCTTTGTTATTTTTGAAGTTTGTGAGTCTTGTAAGGGTTGTTGGAGTTATAGAAGTCAGAGAACTTCAAAGAAGTGCTTGGGGAAACATTCCAAAAAAGTATTTGTATCTTTGTCTTTAAGTCGTGTACTTTGAATTTGAGTTTTACAAATATATTTTCTTTTGTTATCCCCATACGTTTTGAGTAGTTTTCTCATTTTCTCATTGCAATATAAAGTAATCAAGTAAGTGATTTGTATTTTGTTTAGAACTTCTTTTATTCCTAAAAATTGTGAATATTTTTACTGGTCTTTCATTTACTTTACAAATTGGCCACTTTTATTGTAAAATTTGTTGAGGAAACTTATGAACCCAAAAAAGCTAAGATTTCTTAACTTGTAAGTATCACAATTCACTTTGGAAAGAGCAGTGGCGATCGTAAGAAGTGGAGTGCAAATAGATAAGGAGATAAAATTTGATGGGCATAGAATTGATGTTTCTAGAGTGACAAGCTAGATTCTTTTATCAATTTGGTATAGAGATTGGTACTAAGGGTCATTGGTAGGTCTTATAGAGAGGGCATAATGATTAATTNACTCATTTTTAATTCAATTCCATCACGTTTGATCGATTTTGTAGATGCGATTTGATAAGTTACATGACATGCATTATATTAAAATAAAATAAGTTATGTATATATTAATGATTAGCCATTAGACCATAATTATGAGAGCTTTAATTAAGCATTAATTTTTAGTTAACTAATTATTTTATTGACATAGGGAGAGTAATTAGAAGGATTTTATGTACTTTGGAAATTTTTTTTAAGAGGTTGTATTCACGGGATGTTTTGGTGAGCTTTGTATGAAACAAGAACCTTGTAAAAAGTTTCTTATACTAATTCTCCCTCAAATTTTGTTCAAAACTATACACATGGTAAAATAAATCATAAGGATTGTTCTAAAATATCTTCAAAACTTTGCTTACATAAAGTTGCATCATTTGTAATTTTTTTTGAAGTTATTCAAGCACTCATTAAATATACATGATAATTCTAAAAATTTTTGTATTTAATTTTATTTGCTATATTTTTTTCAAGATTAAATAGTTAAATCTTATTTTTTTAAAATTTAAAATATTTAATAAGCACACTAATATATATATATATATTAAACATAGTTTTGGGTTGCTCTTACTAACTTAGAGGAAAATATAGATTGTATGGGTTTTCTCCCTCCTTATGAAAGAAGAAACGTTATGATATTGAGATTGAGTTAGTGGAACAAAATAATTTAGGTTGTAAGGGTTGAACCTCATAATACAATTGTTGTATTTTATTAAATTTTATTTCATTTACATACCCGAAAATATATTTTTTTAATTTTAAACTCATTTAACTAAGAACATATTCTTTCATTNTGAACCTCATAATACAATTGTTGTATTTTATTAAATTTTATTTCATTTACATACCCGAAAATATATTTTTTTTAATTTTAAACTCATTTAACTAAGAACATATTCTTTCATTAAAAAACATCAATTTACCCCCTCTTAACTGTTTCATGCACTTCAAATGGTATTTGAGCCTCAGCTCAAATTTTGGCTTAACATCTAAGAGTAGATATATTGAATATGACATGAACTTTCCTCTATAGCAGCACTGAAGTTCACTCTGCCACAAAAACTATTTATTATAGATAATATCTCATTTTATTAATAAAAAATTTGAATAAAATTAATACCTTTGTTAAAACTTAACTTTAGAATCTAAGCCCACATAAACTATCATATGGAGTAAAAGTTGAGAAGCCATTTTTAGAATGAACCTTAAATTTGATTCAACATTGTAAACTAAATTCTTAAGCCATGAGTTATAATTTTTGTGCAATAATGTTTGAAACTACTATGAAAATTTCAGATAAACTTACCATTACTTATGATGGAAAGTATTAAAATAGAAATGCAAATATAATCAGACAAGTTCACGAATTGAAATTATTTTGAATGAAATCTGATGAGGCTATTAGTATTTGCATACTAGATTTCTGAAGATTGTTAATCTGTTACACTCATTAAGTATAAGATTTAATATTATTTAATTGGGGTTGCCTAAGGAATGGGATTCAAAGGTAAATGCAAATATGAATTCTAAAAGCATTTTTGACTTATTTATCTTATTAGCTGATTTTTATCTTTTAGATTACAAGCAGGCAAAAATAGCAAGAGGAAAAAAACACTATAAATAGGTAAGAAAAAGAGAAAGCAAAGTAATAACTTGACAAGCTAATGATTTTGATGCATTAACATTCGAACGTAATGTAAACTTGGATGAGATAGCCATGTCATGTATAAATAAATAGCAAAAATGAAAAATAAAAGATAAATAACATATGAAAAAATTTAAATTCATGAGCTTGGAATCAACAATGCCTCTACAACTCTTAAATGAGATAAATTCATCATAAAGAATCTCAGAACATCATATGGGATTGCTTTAACTTAGTTGATAAAAAGAAAAAAAAATTAAAAGAAAAAGGATATGGAGGGAAAGCATAAGAACTATAAAAGAAGGAAGAATGCCTTAACAGTAATTTTTTTCTTCAGTAAAAGAGCAATATTTAACTTTTGTTTTTTATTCCTTAGAAAAAAAAATAGTACAAAAAAGGAGAGAAATCCCTACTACACCCCCGACAACATACACAAAAAATAAAAAGAGCTAAGGAATCCCCCCCCAAAGAAAAACAACGTACACAACCTGTAGAATCAAAAACTAAAGCAAAAACTAGACTTAGTAACAACTTAATTCAAAATCCAAGAGTAATAGATAACGCAAGTCCTTAGGAACAATGCTTGAAATCACAACTGTGGATAGCGAACACCCCAATTTGGTAATCCAATTAGCTAGTTTGTTGCCTTCNACAACTTAATTCAAAATCCAAGAGTAATAGATAACGCAAGTCCTTAGGAACAATGCTTGAAATCACAACTGTAGATAAAGAACACCCCAATTTGGTAATCCAATTAGCTAGTTTGTTGCCTTTTATTTGAGTATGTGACCATATAATACACATATCTATCATCAGCCCTTCAACTTTCTTCATGTATATGTTGATGCTCCAGTGATGTTCAATTTTCTACCTACAAAACTTCCAAAGTATTAAAGAATCCAATTCTATAATAATAAATTTCTAGCCAAGTTTCTTGGCTAATAATAACCCAAATATCACAGCCTCAGCTTCAACAACAAGGGGAGAAATAAGAATTGCTTTACTAGAAAACCAACAAATAAAAGCTCCTAGAAAATCTCTACAAACACCACCCACACCAGCTCTATTCACCTTCCAAGTACCATCCATGTTTATTTTAATAAAAGGAGCATGCGGTCTACACCAAGTGACAGGACTATACAGATTAATTTAGGTAGCAATATTCAGCTTAAATTTATCAAAGATAGTATGCATATTGTTATTCATGTTGTGATGGAAAATACTGAAAAAAAGAAATTAAGAAAATAGTTATAAATCAACCTAAATGTCTGGTTAATGTTAGGAGCCACATTTCGATACTAAACCGCATTTCTAGACAACCAAATGTTCCATAAGTCCACAGTTGGAACATTATNGGTAGCAATATTCAGCTTAAATTTATCAAAGATAGTATGCATATTGTTATTCATGTTGTGATGGAAAATACTCAAAAAAAGAAAATTAAGAAAATAGTTATAAATCAACCTAAATGTCTGGTTAATGTTAGGAGTCACATTTCAATACTAAACCGCATTTCTAGACAACCAAATGTTCCATAAGTCCACAGTTGGAAAATTACTAAAAAAAGGTATGACCACAAGATTTTGACTCAACCCGCAATTACGTGTATTTCTAATCTCAAAAATTTTGCCAGAAAATATGTCTCAAACTATATCTAGCGGCTAGTGTGAAAAAATGTAATGACTTATGAATTATATAATAAATTTTTACACTATGGGTAGTATGCAAATATACGTATCGTTTTAAGTAATATAAGATTTTCGTTAAAAAAACTAGTATTGATCCCATGAGAAAAACGGTAACTCTTAAAATCAACTTACAACATTTCTATTTAAATTGCAATTTAAATAGATAAGAGATCTAAAATGATATGCTTACTAAAAATTACTAATAAACAGCTAAAAAGAAACTAAAAAAAATGTAACAACTTAGTAAAATATAACAGTGAGTTTGGATATTATGGAAAACCTTTCCCCTTGTGAAGAGATTTTAACCTATGTAGGATTCAAGTAATTTAAGACAAAATTGATGTATTATGAAAAATAGAAGCATGCCTTATTCTTTACCCCCTCCCAGTGCTAGAAAAGAACATTTGCTAACTTAAGGTTTATTCTTTAACATCTAGATTCCGCATCAGAACTATTTTGATGCCCCTAAGCATGTGCCATTATGATGGCCGAATCCCAGCGTTAAGTTACTAAACCTTAAGCCAAATTGATAAGATTCTAGCCTGTCACCCAAGAATTAACCAATTTTACTCCCATCAGAACTTATCTCCCTATTTATCTGCACCCCCTTTGATAATCGCCATGAATTTACCTAAAATGAAGTGTGGTATCCACTAGTTGGGAGAAATCATAGCCCTCCCAAGTCATTATGTTTCACAATGGAGTTTAACCTCACAAGTGGCCATTCTGTAAAGTAAATGAAGATTTAGTTAAAATACCATCACAATTTTTAAGAGTAAAAAGAAATTTTTAAATCATTCTCATCCCACAACATTAAGTCCCATATGCAAAGAGAAATAAAGGGAAATACTTGAAATTAATGGAGATTAAATAAAAATAAAAAATTTGAATTGAAATCCAAGTCTTACAACAAAAAATTAAACATAAATACAAAGTAACTTATGTCTTCTCCCCAAGTAAACTTCCAGAGTTTCCTTTAAGAAATCTCAAAAAATTTTCACACTAAAACACACTCGCCCTTACACTTAAACACAAAAATTGAAAACCCTAATTAACTATTTCTGCCAAATTGAAGTTTTGAGGCTCCAAAAGGTCTCTAATTTCAGCTAAATCTTTCTCATTTAATAAAAAATAGAAAATAACCAAGGGTTGCGTCAAACACCACACGAAAATTGAGTTAAATTTAATGGATCTTCTAAAAAGGTAGTTACTGGCATTGTAGCACCAGTCTAGGGAGCTATAGCGCCCATCCAGCTGGAGTCTGGCGCTATAAGATCCAAGGGTGGCGCTATAGCGCCACATATATTTGTCCATTTTTGCTCCATTTTTCTCTCATTTTCTCTAAATGTCCATTCCAAGTATTTGAAACCAAAAACATGTAAAATACCTTCCTTTAAAGTGCAATATCATCAAAAATGTACATAAAATGCTTATAAAATATGCACTAAAAATAGGATATTTTTAAGTGGATCAGATTTCCATTCATTGTATTTACCTTGAATATTCATAAAGGTTCCAAGAATCTGATCCACCTTAAAATTACCTTTTTTGCAGATTTTATGCTCAATTTTTTAGGATATTATGATTTAATGAAATGTATTTATATATTTTTGGTTGTAGGTGCAAGTAAAAGATTTTAAGAGTAAAAATGTGGAAAAATACATCAAAAAGGAGAAAATGGGCTAAACTAAAAAAAAATTAACAAATTATTCAAACTGGCTCTTAGGCGCTAGATACAGAACTTGGCTGACGCTTAGGCATCATAGTTATTTTCTAGAAGATTCATTGAATGATGCCAAATTTTGAAGAGATGCTTGAAGCAACCCTTGGTCATTTTTTAAAGCTCTATAAATAAGGATTAATTCCAAGAGGCTAGGGGGTCAGATATATGGACTCCTATAGTGTGTGGCTGTGTTAAGAGTGTGGAAAGTTTTTTTTTGTGAGTTTGTTATTTCTGAAGTTTGTGAGTCTTGTAAGGGTTGTTGGAATTATAGAAGTCAGAGAACTTCAAAGAAGTGCTTGGGGAAACATTCCAAAGATATATTTGTATCTTTGTCTTTAAGTCTTGTACTTTGAATTTGAGTTTTACAAATATATTTTCTTTTGTTATCCCCATACGTTTTGAGTAGTTTTCTCATTTTTTCATTGTAATATAAAGTAATCAAGTAAGTGATTTGTATTTTGTTTAGAACTTTTTTTATTCCTAAAAATTGTGAATATTTTTACTGGTCTTTTATTTACTTTACAAATTGGCCACTTTTATTGTAAAATTTGTTGAGGAAACTTATGAACCCAAGAAAGCTAAGATTTCTTAACTTGTAAGTATCACAATTCACTTTGGAAAGAGCAGTGGCGATCGTAAGAAGGGGAGTGCAAATAGATAAGGAAATAAGATTTGATTGGCATAGAATTGATGTTTCTAGAGTGACAAGCTAGATTCTTTTATCAATTTGGTATAGAGATTGGAACTAAGGGCCATTGGTAGGTCTTATAGAGAGGGCATAATGGTTAATCTAGAAGTGAGAGACTAGAACCTACCGAGCACTACTATACATGCTGACACCAACTTTAGATTAGTCAATCTTCTTCACACAATTGAAAGAAGTAAAAAATAAGTATGCTCATATTTATCACAATACCAAATTTAAGCTTCTAAATATTTGAAATCCTACACTGATTATGAATTATTTGCAAGGAGAAAGTCTCTTTTTATGTAATTTCTAAATCATTACATTTACATTTTACTTGCATTTTGTAGAAATTATTAAACTTAATTTCATCATTACTAATTTAGATATTTGTTGCAGTCTTAAGTAGAGTTCTCTTAAGAGTTAAAATTCTTGTATTTCTTTTCTTTTCTTTTACGTTTTCTTGTGGGATCGATACTGTGGCTTTTTATAAAAAATCTTATATTACTTGAAACGATACGTATACTTGCATAGTACCCATAGCGAGAAAACTATTTCCTTAAAATTTCATCATATAACATTTGTTCTCACTAGCAACTAAATATAATTTGGGTCAAGCNAACTTAATTTCATCATTACTAATTTAGATATTTGTTGCAGTCTTAAGTAGAGTTCTCTTAAGAGTTAAAATTTTTGTATTACTTTTCTTTTCTTTTACGTTTTTCTGTGGGATCGATACTGTGGTTTTTTATAAAAAATCTTATATTACTTGAAACGATACTTATACTTGCATAGTACCCATAGCGAGAAAACTATTTCCTTAAAATTTCATTATATAACATTTGTTCTCACTAGCAGCTAAATATAATTTAGGTCAAGATTTTTGCATATTAAGAAATATAAATATTTACGTAATTACAGGTGAGGTCAAGCTTTTGGCGTCGTTGCCGGGGAACACGAAAAAAAAATGAAACTTTAAATGTGAAATATGTTTTTCAGAATTTTCTTTGAAGCTTTATTTGAACTCTAGGATTACTAAAAAAGATATATTAATTAGTTTTAACTTATTTAAAAAAAAATTCAAAAATTATTAAAAAAATGTAAAAAACTGAAGGTATAAAAAAAAAATTTTAAGTTCAGAAAATAAAAAAATATTATTTAGATATTTTTCAGTATTTTCTGAGTTTTACTTTTTGCATGTGAAGTTTAGGATCTGAAGGTATAGTACTCTACGATTCTGAATTAAAAAAAAGTATAAGAAGAATTTGAAAGCAAAAACAACTTAACAATTCTCAAGAAATGAGAAACTCATCACAAAATAACATTGAAACTTTAACTACTGAAAATGAGCATCCAATTTTACAAAAAACCATTAAGGGATTATGCAAACCCTACGACAGATGAACTTCACTTAAGTATTCAAATCTCTGATGAAGCTGCTAACTCATTGGAACTTAAACTTGCAATAATACAAATGGTGCAAAATATTCAGTTTAAGGGGAACACCAACTGAGGATCCAAATTTAGATCTAGCAACTTTTTTAGAATTTGTGCTACATTCACATATGAGTGTGTATCAAACGATGCGATTAGATTACACTTTTTCTATTTTCCTTAAGGGATAAAATTAAGATGTGGTTAAACTCATTAGCACCTGAATCAATTAAAACTTGGGGAGATATGATACAAAAATCCTTAGCTAAATACTTTCCTCTTTAAAAAACTGCTAATCTTAGAAATGATATTACTTCTTTCAATCAATATGAAGAGAAGTTAATTTATGAGGCTTGGGAATGATTTAAGGAACTCCTTAGAAAGTGTCCACATCAAGCTTTACCTGACTGGTTAATTATTCAAACATTTTGTAATGGCATAATAGGATATCTTAGATCTATAATTAATGTTGTTGTTGGAGGATCTTTAATATCAAAATTATTTGAAGAAGCACATGCTTTAATTGATAAATTAGCCACTAATAATTTTTAATGGCCATCAAAAAGGGTAAATCATAAAAGAATGGCTACTATTCATGATAATGATGCTTTTACTATCTTATTATCTCGAGTTGTTGGGATATCTAAGAAGGTAGATAATTATGCTATGAATTTTTCTCAAATACCTCAAACAATAATTATGACAAATGAATTTTTCTCAATCATTAGAAACTTTACATGCAACTGTTAATAAACCTAATAACCCATATTCTAACCCATATTCTATCTTTTATAACCCAGTTGGAAAAACCACCCCAATTTTAACTGGAACAATTCTGATGGTGGAAATCAGCAATGGAGGAATAATCAAGCTAACCAAATAGGAAACTGAAATAATCAGGGTAGTTCTAACTATCGACCTGTTTATCCTCCTAGCTTTAATAACCAATAATTTATGGAAAAGAAGTTGTCTATAGAAGAAGTAGTTTACAAATGGGTAAACAAATGCAAAGTCAAAGTGCTGCAATAAGAAATATTGAGAATCAACTCGGAAAAATTGCTAATGCACTTAACAATAGACCCCAGGGAACACTTCCTATNAGAAGTAGTTTACAAATGGGTAAACAAATGCAAAGTCAAAGTGCTGCAATAAGAAATATTGAGAATCAACTCAAAAAAATTGCTAATGCACTTAACAATAGACCCCAGGGAACACTTCCTAGTAATATTGAAATAAATACGAATGACAAAGAAATGGAACAAGAACAAAGTAAAGCTGTTCAACATATGAGTGGATAGGAATTAACTGTTGGAATTCAAAAAGAGATTATAGTTGAGAGAGAGATTAACGAAACTAAAAA
Source organism: Phalaenopsis hybrid cultivar (assembly GCA_002079205.1). Taxonomy (NCBI): domain Eukaryota; kingdom Viridiplantae; phylum Streptophyta; class Magnoliopsida; order Asparagales; family Orchidaceae; genus Phalaenopsis; species Phalaenopsis hybrid cultivar. The sequence goes on along the minus strand of JXCR01114137.1, from coordinate 38,390 downwards.
ACCTAAAGAAACTATTTTAAAAACCAAAAACAATCTGTCTCTTCAACTGAAAATGAATTAGAAAGAGCATCACCTCATTTTCCTCAAAGACTTAGACAACAAAAGCTTGATCAACAATTTTCAAAATTTTTTGAGATATTTAAAAAGCTTACAATCAATATTCCATTTTCAAAAGCTTTAGAAAAAATGCTGAGTTATGCTAAACTTATGAAAGATATATTAAACAAAAAGAAGAAGTTTGAAGCTTATGACACTATTAGTGAAGATTGTAGTACAATAATTCAAAAGAAGCTTCCTCAAAAGCTTAAAGACCCTGATAGCTTCATTATATCCTGTGCGATTTGAGAAACATTTTATGGAAAAGCCTTATAAAATTTATGAGCTAGCATTAATATTATGCCTTTATCCATTTTTTGAAGGTTAGACTTAGGAGATATTTCTCCCACTACTATAACCCTTCAGCTAGCCGATAAATCTATCACTTATCCTCAAGGGATTATAGAATATGTACTTTTTAAGGTGGATAAATTTATCTTTCCTGTCAATTTTATTATACTCGACATGGAAGAATATAAAGAAATTCCTATTATTTTGGGGAGTGCTATCGGACGTGTTATAATTGAAGTGAAGAAAGGAGAGTTAACCATGAGAGTTAATGACCAGGTAGTAACATTTTATTNCTTATGACACTATTAGTGAAGATTGTAGTACAATAATTCAAAAGAAGCTTCCTCAAAAGCTTAAAGACCCTGGTAGCTTCATTATACCCTGTGCGATTCGAGAAACATTTTATGGAAAAGCCTTATGAAATTTATGAGCTAGCATTAATATTATGCCTTTATCCATTTTTTGAAGGTTAGACTTAGGAGATATTTCTCCCACTACTATAAACCTTCAGCTAGCTGATAAATCTATCACTTATCCTAAAGGGATTATAGAATATGTACTTGTTAAGGTGGATAAATTTATCTTTCCTATCGATTTTATTATACTCGACATGGAAGAATATAAAGAAATTCCTATTATTTTGGGGAGTGCTACCGGACGTGTTATAATTGAAGTGCAGAAAGAAGAGTTAACCATGAGAGTTAATGACCAGGTAGTAACATTTTATGTTCTAAAGTCAATGAGGTACCCTGTTAAAGAAAAATGTTATAGGATCAATATTATTGATTATATGATTGTTAAACATTACCAAAAAAAAATGAAGTCATTTCTGAGGAAAAAGATGAAGTGATATTAGATCAAAAATGATTTGATAGTGAAACTGAAACTGATTATGAAGAAAAATCAACAGAGATAAATGTCGAGGATACTAATTATGCTCAAAAGAACNGAAAAAGATGAAGTGATATTAGATCAAAAATGATTTGATAGTGAAACTGAAACTGATTATGAAGAAAAATCATCAGAGAAAAATGTTGAGGATACTAATTATGCTTAGAAAAAATTTAAGATTTTGAATACTAGTGAAAATAGTAAATCTTTAATCCCTTTAATTGAAAACCCTCATCAACTTGAGATGAAAGTACTTCTACAAATTTAAAGTATGCATTCTTAGAAAATTCATTAACTTTACCTGAGATAATATCCACAGAGTTAACTAAAGATCAGGAAGAAAAATAATTGGAGATATTAAGAAATTCTAAAAGGTTTTTTGTTGGACATTAGCTGATATTAAATGAATCAGTCCTTTAATATGTATGCATAGAATTTTAATGAAAGATAACTATAAACCTATGGATGATCCTGAAAGAAGATTAAATCTAATAATGAAAAAAGTGGTAAAGATAGAAATTTTGAAGTGGTTAGATGTTGGAATTATTTATCTTATATCTGACAGTGCATGGGTTAGTTCTATTCATTGTGTTCCTAAGAAAGGAGAGTGACTATATTTGTAAATGAAAGAATGAATTAATTCCAGTAAGATAAGCCACTGGTTGGTGAATCTGTATTGACTGTAGAAAATTAAATATAGCCGCTAGGAAGGATCACTTTCCTTTACCCTTCTTGGACCACATGTTGGATAGATTTGCTAAACACCAATATTTTTGAATTTTGGATGGATATTATGGTTACCACTAAATACATATTGTTCGAGAGGATCAAGAAAATACTACATTTACAAGTCCTTATGAAACTTTTGCTTTTAGAAGAAAATATTTTGGTTTTTGTAATGCACCTGCAACTTTCCAATGGTGTATGATGTTTATTTTCTATGACCTAATTGAGAAAGGAATTGATGTTTTTATGGATGATTTCTCAATTTTTGAACCTCTTTTGATTCATGTTTAGATATCTTATCANGAATTTTCTTTGAAGCTTTATTTGAACTCTAGGATTACTAAAAAAGATATATTAATTAGTTTTAACTTATTTCAAATAAAATTCAAAAATTATAAAAAAAATGTAAAAAACTGAAGTTATAAAAAAAAAATTTTAAGTTCGGAAAATAAAAAAATATTATTTAGATATTTTTCAGTATTTTCTAAGTTTTACTTTTTGCATGTGAAGTTCAGGATCTGAAGGTATAGTACTCTACGATTCTGAATTAAAAAAAAAGTATAAGAAGAATTTGAAAGCAAAAACAACTTAACAATTCTCAAGAAATGGGAAACTCATCACAAAATAACATTGAAACTTTAACTACTAAAAATGAGCATCCAATTTTACAAAAAACCATTAAGGGATTATGAAAACCCTACGACAGATGAACTTCACTTAAGTATTCAAATCTTTTATGTAGCTGCTAACTCATTGGAACTTAAACCTGCAATAATACAAATGGTGCAAAATAATCAGTTTAAGGGGAACACCAACTGAGGATCCAAATTTAGATCTAACAACTTTTTTAGAATTTGTGTTACATTCACATATGATTGTGTATCAAACAATGTGATTAGATTACACTTTTTCTATTTTCCTTAATGGATAAAATTAGGATGTGGTTAAACTCATTAGCACCTGAATCAATTAAAACTTGGGGAGATATGACACAAAAATTCTTAGCTGAATACTTTCCTCTTTAAGAAACTGCTAATCTTAGAAATAATATTACTTCTTTTAATCAATATGAAGAGAAGTTAATTTATGAGGCTTGGGAATGATTTAAGGAACTCCTTAGAAAGTGTCCACATCAAGCTTTACCTGACTGGTTAATTATTCAAACATTTTGTAATGGCATAATAGGATATCTTAGATCTATAATTAATGTTGTTGTTGGAGGATCTTTAATATCAAAATTAGTTGAAGAAGCTCATGCTTTAATTGATAAATTGGCCACTAATAATTTTTAATGACCATCAAAAAGGGTAAATCATAAAAGAATGGCTACTATTCATGATAATGATGCTTTTACCATCTTATTATCTCAAGTTGCTGGGATATCTTAGAGGGTAGATAATTATGCTATGAATTTTTCTCAAATACCTCAAACAATAATTATGACAAATGAATTTTTCTCAATCATTAGAAACTTTACATGCAACTGTTAATAAACCTAATAACCCATATTCTAACTTTTATAACCCAGTTGGAAAAATCACCCCAATTTTAACTGGAACAATTCTGATGGTGGAAATCAGCAATGGAGGAATAATCAAGCTAACCAAATAGGAAACTGGAATAATCAGGGTAGTTCTAACTATTGACATTCTTATCCTCCTATANTCTTATTAGTTGTGGACTATGTTTCTAAATAGATTGAAGCGATCCTCATTTTGATGCTTTAAGTGTTGCAAATTTTTTAAACAAAAATATTTTTACTGGATTTGGAATGCCAAGAGTGATCGNTCTTATTAGTTGTGGACTATGTTTCTAAATAGATTGAAGCGATCCTCATTTTGATGCTTTAAGTGTTGCAAACTTTTTAAACAAAAATATTTTTACTGGATTTGGAATGCCAAGAGTGATCATTACTAATGGATGAAGTCACTTTTAAGAATATTAGAATTGATAAATTACTTAGAAAATATGGAATTAAACATAGGTTAGCCACAACATATCATCCTTAGACCAATGGATTAGTAGAAGTATCAAATCATGAAATTAAAAGAATTTTGGAGAAAATTGCAAATCCTAAGAGAACTAATTTGTCTAATAGACTTGATTATGCATTATAAGCTTATAAGATATCTTATAAAACTCCTATTGGAATGTTTTCATGTAGGCTCATACTTGGAAAAAGCTTGTCATTTACCAGTTAAGTTAGAGCATAAAACTTAGTGGGCAAAAGAATTTAATTATAATTTAAAGGACGCTTGAGAAAAATGATTATTGCAATTTAAAAGAGCTCGAGGAAATTAGGAATGAATCTTATGAAACTGCTAGAATTTATAAAGAAAAGATGAAAATTTGGCATGATCGAAAGATTTTAAAAAAGAATTTTGAGCTTGGACAAGAGGTTTTATTATACAATATTTGATTAAAATTATTTCCTGGAAAACTTAAGTCCTGGTTGATGAGGCCCTTTTTTTGATAAAAGTTTATCCTTATGGGGCTGTAGATATTAAAANATCATGAAATTAAAAGAATTTTGGAGAAAATTGCAAATCCTAAGAGAACTAATTTGTCTAATAGACTTGATTCTGCATTATAAGCTTATAAGATATCTTATAAAACTCCTATTGGAATGTTTCCATGTAGGCTCATACTTGGAAAAAGCTTTTCATTTACCAGTTAAGTTAGAGCATAAAACTTAGTGGGCAAAAGAATTTATTTATAATTTAAAGGATGCTGGAGAAAAATGATTATTGCAATTTAAATGAGCTCGAGGAAATTAGGAATGAATCTTATGAAACTGCTAGAATTTATAAAGAAAAGATGAAAATTTGGCATGATCGAAAGATTTTAAAAAAGAATTTTGAGCTTGGACAAGAAGTTTTATTATACAATACTTGATTAAAATTATTTCCTGAAAAACTTAAGTCCTGGTGGATGAGGCCCTTTTTTTGATAAAAGTTTATCCTTATGGGGCTGTAGATATTAAAGATCTAAAAACTAAACATATAACTAAAGTAAATGGAAATAGGTTGAAACCTTACATTGGAGAAAATAAGCCCTATTATAAAGAAACTTTGATGCTGGGTCAGTCCGAGTAAAACATTTGGATACGTTGGGCTGATGACGTTAAACCAAGCATTTTGTGAGAGGCAACCCATAATCTATTTTTGTGATTTGATTCATGTTTGTAATTGATGCAGTATTGTGACCATACTTCGCTATAGTAGCATTTTAAACACTATTTAAGGTAATAAACATGACTAAGTTTGAAGAAATTTGATGAGAGACAAATCAGAGTTCACTAAGATACTAGCGCCTAAGCGCCATAATTGGCACCTAAGCGTGAGAGTCCAATAAAGCTGGCATCTAGGCGCCTGAATTCGACGCTTAGGTGTTGCAGTTTTTGAACATGGAAAAATGCCCCCCAGCAGTTTTCTCCATTTATTTCCTTTTAAACTACCCTAACTTCATCCTTAATCTTCAAACCTTTCGAGAACTAAACCAGCGAGAAGAAATATAGAGGAATTTTGAGACCTTGCTTCCATTCACTTGCTTCAATGTAGAGTAGGAATAATGGTACGGCCATTGGAGACAAGTTTGTGCATAATAATGCCCAAACTTATTTCTATGGGTTCTTAGCACTGAGTTTGGAAAGGATGATGAGCAAATTGGGGAAGATTGAAGAGGATTTGTCAATTATGCACAACGAGTTGCATGAAATATATCATCAGTATGAGCATTTGAAGTGGCAGATGAAACACCAATTAAATCACATGGCATGCTATCAGAATTATCAGGTAACTATGTGTAGAAAGAACAATTGGATTGACAAAAAAAATGACCATGAAATTTCCTCGTGCTCCTTCCTTCCACACATTTAAGTTGGGTGACGAGAATGAGGTCAGTAAGGGCTGATCATTGGAAGGATTCTTGTGTGTATGTTTTATGTTTGTGTCAACTTTAGTAATGGATGTTTTGTGTGATACTTAATATAGTAGTTGATTATGCTGTTATGTGTTCTTAATTTATAGTGTTCTAAATTATTTTAGTGCCTGTTGTATTGTCACGTGGTGGATATTAATGAATATATGTGTGTTGTGAAAAATTTGTGTTAGAATGGTAGACTCAACTTTGGATCAGAAATCATGATTGAACAATTAGAAGATAGATGATACTGAAAAAATTATAAATATGAATTTGATTATAAATTTATAAAAAAATTTGGTTTAAAGGTTTTAGTCTTGTTGTGTTACACTTAAAAAAAAAAAAAATTGAAAACGTTGGGTCTAGCGCCTAAATGTCAGACTTTAGCACAACTTGGCACTTTGGCGCCGGTTCAACTGAACCACCCAAAACTTAACACTTTCGCTATTTAAACCAAACAAATGCTATTTTTTTTTACCACTAAGCTTCATCTTCTTCTTCCTTTTCACGATAACTGATCTTAGGGCTCTTCCTTGTGCTTAAATCTTCAAGCTTTTAGACTTAATATCACTGAATTTCATCTAGTCGAGGTTAGATACCAATTTTAGCATAATTATTTTGAGATTTCACTATGGATTTTTCATAAACTGTGTGGAGAACGAAATTTACAAAAATATATGATTAAGTTGTTAAAAATCCATGGATTTAAGCTTCGTTAGTTTGAAAAAGCTTGTAGGAAGCCTTTTATCTTATTTTTAAAATTTGTTAGAATTTTTTCTTCAAATTTTTAGATGGATCCTAAGATGAAGCAGCGAAAGGGAAAGGAAACTTTTCATAATGCCAAATTTGTCAATATAAAAGCACAAATTTGTTACAACAAATTTGCATCGTCGAGAAAGTTTATTACAAAGTGAAGCTTTACAAACTCGATGGAGCTATTGAAAATGTTATTGTGACTCAACAATGGGAAAGCTTATGTTATTTTACTACTATATTCATGATTTTTATCATACAAGAGTTTTGTGCAAACTTACTTGAAGCAGATGATGATGAGGTCTTCGTTCAAGGAAGAGAAGTGGAGTTCACTGCTGAGCAGATCAATATTGTATATGGTCTGCCACATGCTAATGACTATTTCTATTCACAATACACTCCATCTGAAGCAGACTTAGATGAGATCGTTGCATATTTGAGTGATGGATGTGGAGTCTGGAAGATTTGGAATGATCATAAGTTAAATTTTTCTTCTTCCAAGCTCAATGCCTCCTCAAAGGCCTAACATTATTTTATTTCTGTTCGTTTTCTTCCTTTAAATCATTTAAGTGAGGTAACTGGAGAAAGAGCCATATTACTGCATTCAAGAGATGAAACCTATAGATGTTGGCTCTCTTATTTATGAGATTATTAGTTCTTCTGCTATAGCTAGTACTACTTCAGGTTTTGGTTTTCCATCTTTGATATTTACTATTTTCAAAGACTCTAGATTAAAGTTTTAACAATGGGAGGAGTAGTTGAAGCTACTTAAGCCCATTGGGAAGGCTAATGTATATGTGTATGGATGACCTAGAGATAGAGTTCAAGATGCACCTTCTGCTACTACTTCTAGGCCTTCTACTTCTAGACCTTCTAGTTCCATTACTACTAAGCCTCCATCTGGTTTCTAGGATGTGTTAAGTGAGAGATATTTGGAACACCAGAATGATATGTTTTTGATGCAGTGTCGTATGGAAGATATGGAAAATAAATTTGATCACCTGACATATTATGTTCGGAGAAAGAGTGATTATGATGTTGATTATGGCGATGCATTAGTGAATATCATGAAGGGAGATCAGTTAGTTGAGTTTCCTACTTACCCTTCATTTAATCCTTATGCAGGCCCGAAGTCTCTGGATGAAGATATATCATTTGATTTTGATGGTGATGATGATGTTGAAGGAGATGAATATACTTTCTTACTTTTGTATTGTTGATCTATTTCTTATATTTTGACTTCTGATGTATAACTATGTAGGATTGCTTGGTGTAATTCTTTTTTTTATCACTGCTACTTTTTGCCACTCTTTTATTAGTATTCGATATGTGTTAGAGTAGAGTTTCATATTTGCAAGCTTTTCATGATATACTTGTTTTAATTTAAATTGTCTACTACTCATCACTTATTTTTATTATAACCGTACTGTTCTCCTGCATAGAAATTTGAAGTTTTTCTCTTTCTTTATGCTTATTATAAACAAAAATATTTTAAACTAATTTAAAATTTAATTTTGCTGGAAGGAAGAAATTATTTAAAAACTGAATCTTATTTGTCCTAAGTAAAATATATTTTAAAAAATTATTTTAATATAACATGTGGTAAGTAGGGATAGCTTGAGATAACTATATTTTTGAGTTTATAAATAATATAGTAAACTTAAGTAAAAGTTTTTAATAATAAAGATTAATTTTGGAATTGAGATATTTAGTAAAAGAGTATAATATTATGCTTTTACTATTTAAAATAAGGAAAACTGTATTTTTGGAAATGATAAAGATCTTGGATTTTTATTTAGAAGGAAAGAATTGAGACTTTATGAAAAATCTTTTTCATGTCTAATACACATTTATTAAGTAAAGAAATGTTGAAGGTTTTTGGTTTTAAGAAGAGGATGGTGGAGTTCAAAATCATTAAAGGCTATCCAAATATAGTAATCCTCACATGGCATGAGAAGAAAAAGAAAGGATTGAAAATGATCCTGAAATAAAAGGAAAAGAACAATAAAAAGAAAAGAAAGGCAAAAAGGAAAATATATGTGAGGAGAAGCCTGAGGAGATGCCTAATCAAAAATTTGCTTCGCTTAAATCATCTTAACAAAAGGGACTTAATTGCATTTCAAAGCTTAATTTTATTGGAAGAACGACATGAACCAAAAGCTGGTCCTAAAAGGAGATTAAAACTAATGATGAAAGAAGTTGCTAAGAAAGAAATTTTAAAATAGTTAGATGTTGGAATAATATATCTTATTTCAGACAGTACTTGAGTGAGTCTAATTCACTGTATTCCTAAGAAAGGGGGTGTGACTGTTGTAACAAATGTGAATAATGAATTAATACCAACAAGAAAAGTCACTGGATGGCAAATCTGGATGGATATAGAAAATTAAATTCGACCACCTGGAAAGATCACTTTCCTTTACCCTTTTTGGACGATATGTTGGATAGAGTAGCTCGACACAAACATTTTTCTTTTTAGATGGATATACCAACTTTCATCAAATTTCTATTACTCCAGAGGATAAAGAGAAGACAACATTTACGAGTCCTTATAGTACTTTTGCTTTTTGACAAATGTCACTTGGTACATGTAATGCACCTGCAACATTTCAAAGATGTATGATGTCAATATTCAATGCTTTAATTGAAAAATGGATAGAAGGCTTTATGGATGATTTTTCTGTGTTTAAAATTTCATTTGAAATATGTCTAAATCATTTAGAGAAAGTTCTAGAATGATGTGAAAAGTCGAATTTAGTATTAAACTGGGAAAATGTCAATTCATGGTTGCATGAGGAATTGTACTTGACCATAAAATTTTAGAAAATGACATGAAAGTAGATCTGGCAAAAAATCAAGTTATAACTAACCTAACTCCACCTACTATTGCAAGAGGAGTTAGACATTTTTTAGGGCATGGTGGTTGTTATAGGCGGTATATATAATATTTTTCAAAAATTACGAAGCCATTATGCCAATATTTTGAAAAAGATACAAAATTTGATTTTAATTAAGAGTGCCTTAATGTCTTTGAANTCAATGCTTTAATTGAAAAATGGATAGAAGGCTTTATGGATGATTTTTCTGTGTTTAAAATTTCATTTGAAACATGTCTAAATCATTTAGAGAAAGTTCTAGAATGACGTGAAAAGTCAAATTTAGTATTAAACTGGGAAAAATGTCAATTCATGGTTGCATGAGGAATTGTACTTGACCATAAAATTTTAGAAAATGGCATGAAAGTAGATCTGACAAAAATTCAAGTTATAACTAACCTAACTCCACCTACTATTGTAAGAGGAGTTAGACATTTTTTAGGGCATGGTGGTTGTTACAGGCGGTTTATATAAGATTTTTCAAAAATTACGAAGCCATTATGCCAACATTTTGATAAAGATACAAAATTTGATTTTAATTAAGAGTGCCTTATTGTCTTTGACACATTAAAGGATAAATTAATCACTGTTCCTATAATTGTTTCACTTGATTGGGAGAAACCATTTGAGCTGATGTGTGATACAAGTGATTATGCAATTGGAGTTGTTTTAGGGCAGAGATATGAAAATTTTTTTAAAGTTATATAATATGCTAGTAAAACTCTAAATGATGCTCAAATTAATTATTCCACTACTGAAAGAGAGTTGCTAGCAATTGTTTATGCTTTTGATAAGTTTTGGTTATGTTTGAATGGAGCAAAATGTGTTGCGCATACAAACCACTCTGCTACNAAAGTTATATAATATGCTAGTAAAACTCTAAATGATGCTCAAATTAATTATTCCACTACTGAAAGAGAGTTGTTAGCAATTGTTTATGCTTTTGATAAGTTTTGGTTATATTTGAATGGAGCTAAATGTGTTGCGCATACAAACCACTCTGCTATAATATATTTGATGCAAAAGAAGGAAGCAAAACCAAGATTAATTAGATAAGTACTTCTAAAGAAATAATTTTATTTTGTGGTAGTAGATAGAAAAGGATCTAATAATCAAATAGCAGATCATTTATCTAGGCTGGAACATGAAGAAACATTTGATCTTGAAAGAGAAATTAATGAAATTTTGTTGATGAACAACTATATACTATTAAAGAATGTGAAATATCATAGTATGCGGATATTATGAACTACATTGTTAGTGGTATTTTACCATATGGATTGAAAAAACCATAAGAGAGGAAATTTATTCATGATGCAAAATTTCACTTTTGGGATGACCCATATTTGTACAAAAAAATACAAAGATTTAATTATGCGGAGATGTGTTCCTTATGAAGAAATTGAAGAAATTATCCAAAAATGTCACAATTATGAATTTAGGGGTCATTTTGGAACTGATAGGACTCTGCATAAAATTTTACAATCTAGATTTTATTGGCCTACTCTATTTGGAGATGTTAATATATATATATAAAAACATGTGATGAATGTCGGCGATTATGAAATATTTCAACAAGAAATGAAATGCCCCTGAATTTTACTTTAGAATTGAATTTTATGTTTGGGGATTAGATTTTATGCTACAATTTATACCTTCATTTAGAAATATGTATATATTACTTGCAGTAGACTACGTATCAAAGTGGATTGAAGTAATAACTTCAGCTTGGTGCGACATTCGGAGCATTTCAAAATTTTTAATCAAAAAAATTTTTAATCAAAAAAATTTTTAATCAAAAAAATTTTTAATCAAAAAAAATTTTATAAGATATGGAATGCCGAGAGTAATCATTACAGATGAAGAATCTCACTTTAGAAATAAAAGAATAGAAAATTTGGTAAAAAAATATGATATTATACATAAAATTGTTATTTCTTATTATCCCAGACGAGTGGTTTAATAGAAGCATCTAGTTGTAAAATTAAAAGAATTTTATTAAAAATAATAAATACTAATAAAATAANTTACAGATGAAGAATCTCACTTTAGAAATAAAAGAATAGAAAATTTGGTAAAAAAATATGATATTATACATAGAATTGTTATTTCTTATTATCCCAGACGAGTGGTTTAACAGAAGCATCTAATTGTAAAGTTAAAAAAATTTTATTAAAAACTGTAAATCCTAATAAAATAGATTGGTCTGTTAGATTAGACACTGCTTTATGGAGTTATAGGATAGCTTATAAAATGTCCATATGAATGTCCTCATATAGATTAATTTTTGGGAAGACTTGTCACTTACCAGTAGAATTGGAGCATGGTTATTAAAGAATTTAATTTTAATTTAAAAAATGTTGGTGAGAAAAGATTGTTGTGACTGAATAAGCTTAAGGAAATTAGGAATGAATCTTATGATAATGCTAGGATATATAATAAGAAAATGAAAGAATAGCATGATCAAAAGAAAATAAAGAAANAAGACTTGTCACTTACCAGTAGAATTGGAGCATGGTTATTAAAGAATTTAATTTTAATTTAAAAAATGTTGGAGAGAAAAGATTGTTGCGACTGAATAAGCTTAAGGAAATTAGGAATGAATCTTATGATAATGCTAGGATATATAATGAGAAAATGAAAGAATAGCATGATCAAAAGAAAATAAAGAAGGAATTTGAGCATGAACAGAAAGTTTTGTTATACCATACAAGATTGAAATTATTCCAGGGAAAACTAAAGTCTAGGTGGATAGGGTCATTCATTGTTGTAAGAGTCTACTCCTATGGAGTTGTTAATATTAAAGATCCCAAAATTAGAATGACATTTAATGTGAATGGACATAGGCTGAAACCATATTTTGATGGTCAAAGGCCAAGTTTCATAAAAATTGTAATGTTGGGTCACCCAGAGTAAAGATCTGAATGTCGGGCTGAAGACATTAAACTAAACGCTTTGTGGGAGACAAGCCATAATTATGTTTTTTAATGTTGTAAATCTATTTCTATAAGTAATATTATATATATATCTATATTTATGCTCTCTTTATGAATTATGTGTGCTTGAGAGACTTACAAATTAAGAAATACAAATTAAGAAAATGATCAAGAAGTTGAAGAAATAGGTACAAAATATTATGAATTCAATTGGAAACATTTTTGATATATTTGATCATTTGGGTTGGATGATGAAAGAACAATTTGAACATACCGGGNTTTGGGGGAAAAAAGCCATAATTATCTTTTTTAATGTTGTAAATCTATTTCTATAAGTAATATTATATATATCTATATTTATGCTCTCTTTATGAATTATGTGTGCTCGAGAGAATTACAAATTAAGAAATACAAATTAAGAAAATGATCAAGAAGTTGAAGAAAGAGGTACAAAATATTATGAATTCAATTGGAAACATTTCTGATATATTTGATCATTTGGGTTGGATGATGAAAGAACAATTTGAACATACCGGGTGCATTGAACAAGGTATGGTGCGTATGTTTAAGAAAAATGCTTGGGTTGAAGAAGATTTGAGAGACAAATTTCCTCACCTACCTTTTTTTACAACTTATATGTTCACTTTCAATCCATGGGAATTATTCAAGAAGATGAAAGTGAAGAGATATTTGAATTTCTAAAAAATGCACAGATTTCATTAAAATAGTAAAATTTTAGATTTCAATTTTTATTTGAAATTCATAATTATGATTGCTTTTTTATGTTAAATGTTTGTGTTGGACTTCATTTATTTTCATTGTTGAACTTTATATGTGTCTTATGTTTGATATTTAGTCTTCAGCTTTAGTTTGTATGGTGTGATTTCAACGCTGAATTAAATGTGTTGGTTGAAAAATGTGGGTTTGTAATTGTGTAGATTTTATAAATTAATGCGATTTTTGTGTTGTTTGTGAATTTATATTGTTAGAAGATTGTTTAATTATGAATATAAGAGTTAATTTAAGTTAATTAGAGGTTGCAGTGGTTTGGTATACAACAAATTTCAAATAAAAATTGAAATATAAAATTTTTGGTGTTGGCGCCTGAGGTGCCAGATTTGTCGCATGAGGTGCCAATTTCTCAATTTCTCAAAAAATGCACAAATTTCATTAATATATAAAATCCACTGTAAACCCCCTTTTTTACTGCTTGGGTCATCTCCTACCACTAGGCTAAGGTACAAACTCAACCTAGGGCTTGCCATTTCGTGAATTTGAAGAGATTTTAAGGCTAAAAAATCTTGGATTTTATATTCCCTTGGTAAGAGCTTTACTTTAACTTATAAATTTTTTATTTTCACCATGNCACAGATTTCATTAAAATAGTAAAATTTTAGATTTCAATTTTTATTTGAAATTCATAATTATGATTGCTTTTGTATGTTAAATGTTTGTGTTGGACTTCATTTATTTTCATTGCTGAACTTTATATGTGTCTTATGTTTGATATTTAGTCTTCAGCTTTAGTTTGTATGGTGTGATTTCAACGCTGAATTAAATGTGTTGGTTGAAAAATGTGGGTTTGTAATTGTGTAGATTTTATAAGTTAATGTGATTTTTTTGTTGTTTATGAATTTATATTGTTAGAAGATTGTTTAATTATGAATATAAGAGTTAATTTAAGTTAATTAGAGGTTGCAGTGGTTTGGTATACAACAAATTTCAAACAAAAATCGAAATATAAAATTTTTGGTGTTGGCGCCTGAGGTGCCAAATTTGTCGCATGAGGTGCCAATTTCTCAATTTCTCAAAAATGCACAAATTTCATTAATATATAAAATCCACTGTAAACCCCCATTTTTACTGCTTGGGTCATCTCCTACCACTAGGCTAAGGTCGAAACTCAACCTAGGGCTTGCCATTTCGTGAATTTGAAGAGATTTTAAGGCTAAAAAATTTTGGATTTTATATTCCCTTGGTAAGAGCTTTACTTTAACTTATAAATTATTTATTTTCACCATAGATTTTTCCTACATTATGGAAATCTAAAAATTTGAGTTTTTATCGAAGAAGTTTAAAGAGAACCCATGATGAAAAGTCTCTTACCAAGTATTCCTGTTTTTGGAGTTTGATTTATGATAATGCGAATTTGTTTGGATTTTATGTGAATTTATTTAAAAATTTCTATGGCTACAAGAGTAAGAAAAGGAAATCCTTTGGGAGGTTTTGATGTGAGATGATTTATTAATTTGAAGGCTCAGTATAATTATAATACTTAGATGGGTACAAGAAAATTGATTCAAGAACGTGCATTCTCAAACCTAGGTGGAGAGATTGAAAGATTGATAAATGCTCAGAAATGGGAAACATTTTGCTTCTTCACTGTAGTAGCAATTGTTCTTATCGTTTGCGAATTTTATGTCAATCTTAGGGTGACATCTGATGAGCATGTTTGTGTTAGAGGTAAAAACGTTGAATTTTCTCGAGAAAAGATCAATGCATTATACCGGTTGCGAAACAAATTTCATTGTGAGTATTCTGCATTTATGATTTCTAATTCATCACTTGATGAAGTAATTACCTATCTTACTGATATAAGGGGAGAATAAAAACTAAGAATAATCACAAGGTCAATTTCTCCACTTCCATGTTAAATGTGCAATCTAAAGCATTACATTACTTTATTTCTGTGAAATTACTTCCATCTAATTACCTTAGTGAAGCAGCCAAAGAGAGAGTTGTGCTGAATTTTTGCATACAACAAATGAAGGTTATTGATATTGGTGCTCTCATTCTGCATAATGCTCAGAGTATTGCTAGAAGTGGGACCACTAGTGGTTTAGGTTATCATGCCCTAATTTTCACTTTAAGTGAACAATCAGGAGTAGAATTTGATAAGAATGAAGAAATTTACAACCACTTAAACCCATTGGAAAACCAGAGTTCATGAATTTGAATAATTTGTTGGATCTAGAAGTGGAAGTAGTGATAGACCTTCTACATCAGCTGCAGGACCATCTACTTCTAGTACCATTTCACTTGAAAATATTATGGAACAGCTAGTGATTCAACAATCAGATACTGTAGCAATGCAGAACAAAATTGGTGGTTTGGGATCAAAAAATGCTTGCAATGATGATTATCAGCAGGTAAGAGTACAACATGATATTGCATATCAATAGGCTATGGTTAGATATCTTAGGGGAGATCATATTGTAGAATTTCCTACATGCCCCAGCTTTACGCCTTATGTGCAAGATAACTTTGAAGAGGAAGAAGAAGAAGATGAAGAAGAGGAGGAGGAAGATGATGAATGATGATTTATTGGGTTTTATCTATTTTCATTCATTATTGTTTATTTCTTTTGTTGTTGTTTGTATGATTTGGACAATTTATGTGTTTTGTTTGTGGTATTATTAAACTTGTTGTGTGTATAGATGTAAATTGGAGATTTTTATTTCAACTTTGTTTGTTTCTTTAATTTAATACTTATGTTTTTAGTTTACATTTTATTAGCAAATCCTATGATATATTATGTTCATTTGATGCTTTAAAACCTATATTCTTTAAATTAGTATCTGCATTGTGTTAGAGCCAAGTTTTATATTCAGAAACCTCTACAAGTTATTTTTTTATGGATTTACTATTTTTGTTCACCCTACAATTTTTTGTATTGAATGCTTTAATTTTATTAAAAAAATGCCTTAGTTCAGGGGGAAGAAAAATTTCTTTAAAAGAAGTAAACTAAATTTTATTTGCTCTCAATTAACTATATTTTTAAAATTAATTTAACATGGCCTTAGGTATTAGAGTCAAACTTTAGAAAATTAAATGAAAATATGACACTCAATAGGATGCAATGAAGAACAAGGATTCATTTAGCCGACAAATTTGTTTTTAAAATATTATACCAAATTTAAGTAAAAATCTTTAATAATGAAGGTCAATTATAGAGTTGAGATATTTAGTATGAAAGGAAAAGACTATGCTTTTTCTATTTCAAGTAAAAGAAATTGTATCTTTGAAGTATTAAGAATCTTAAAGTTTCATATAAGAAGAAAAGAATGAGACTTTATGAAAAATCTTTAAAACTAATATGAATTTATAAAGTGAAGGAATGTAAGAAGGTTTAGCTTCAAGAAGTGGATAATGAAGTTCAAAATTATTAAAGGCTATCCAGATATAATAATCCTCACATGAAAAAGAAAAGAAATAAAAGGATAGAAACTGATCCTAAAGAAAATAAAAATAAAAGAAAAGGAAAAGCGAAAGGAAAGGAAAAGAAAAAATATGTGAGGAGAAGCTTGAGGAGATGCCTAATCAAAAAATGACTTCACCTGAATCAACTTGAGGACAAAGGCTTTGTTATGTTTTCTAAACTTGTATTTGAGTATTAGNTGTATCTTTGAAGTATTAAGAATCTTAAAGTTTCATATAAGAAGAAAAGAATGAGACTTTATGAAAAATCTTTAAAACTAATATGAATTTATAAAGTGAAGGAATGTAAGAAGGTTTAGCTTCAAGAAGTGGATAATGAAGTTCAAAATTATTAAAGGCTATCCAGATATAATAATCCTCACATGAAAAAGAAAAGAAATGAAAGGATTGAAACTGATCCTAAAGAAAATAAAAATAAAAGAAAAGGAAAAGCCAAAGGAAAGGAAAAGAAAAAATATGTGAGGAGAAGCTTGAGGAGATGCCTAATCAAAAAATGACTTCACCTGAATCAACTTGGGGACAAAGGCTTTGTTATGTTTTCTAAACTTGTATTTGAGTATTAACATCCTTAATATAAAGTTTTCATGAAATTCTTTTTCATATGAACATTTTAAGTATCTTTGATATGACAAATTACAATTCTTCTTGAAATAAATAGAGATTCAGAAATCTTAGACTTGTTTATTAAGTCTTCTTATACTTTTAGTTTTAACCTAATTAAAAGTTTTTATAAGGTTATACTATAATATTTATTAAACCATATTATAAAAGTTTATAAGTTAATATGTACCATAAGTCATATTTTTCATGTAGTAAATGAGTCACTTGAGGAAAGGTAACATTTAAGTTTGGGGGACTTTGATACACCAAAAAAATATGCAATTTTATGTGTACATTTTGTGCTTAAATTTAGTGATATTGCACTTTAAAGAAGTGTATTTTCATGTTTTGTAACGNATGTACCATAAGTCATATTTTTCATGTAGTAAATGAGTCACTTGAGGAAAGGTAACATTTAAGTTTGGGGGATTTTGATACACCAAAAAAATGTGCAATTTTATGTGTACATTTTGTGCTTAAATTTAGTGATATTTCACTTTAAAGAAGTGTATTTTCATGTTTTGTAACAGGTATATTTATTTTAGGCATTTGGAGCAAAAATGAGCAAAAAGGAAGAACTTTAGAGTCAAAATGCAGTTTTTCAGCATCCTAGCACCAGAGGAGTCAGAGCTGGTGTCATTTTACAGAGAGCTGGAGCCATAGGTGCTAGAAGTGGCACCACAGGCTACAAAATATAGAGAATAGTGCAGAACTCCAATAAACTAGCGCCAGAGGATCCAAAACATGCGCCAAAGACGAATTAAGATGGATTATGGTGGTTATTAACAATTTTTTAGAGGTTCTAGATGGCCCCAAGCAATTCAAACATTCTATAGAGTGGTTCAATGCATCTAGACACTTTGTAAAGGCTCTTGAATGAAGAGATTTGTCTCTTGAATGAAGGAGTTTGTCTCTTGATGTGAAGAGGTGTGCCTCTTGAGAAAAGGAGGGAATTTTGAATTCTTTGAAGAGAAGGTTGGAACCTTAATTAAAAGAGGAGTCTAGTGTGTGGGCAAGTGGTGTGAGAGAGAGGGGGGTGTTGAGGAGAGTGTGACATGTGAAGTAAGAAGTTTTGGAGATAATTTTATTCTAGAGTTGTAAGAGGGGAGGGAATCTGAGATATTTCTTCTTCATTACATTTTTAAAAGAGATATGAGGGTGATTGTAAAGGGAANGTTTAAAGAGAACCCATGATGAAAAGTCTCTTACCAAGTATTCCTGTTTTTGGAGTTTGATTTATGATAATGTGAATTTGTTTGGATTTTATGTGAATTTATTTAAAAATTTATATGGCTACAAGAGTAAAAAAAGGAAATCCTTTGGGAGGTTTTGATGTGAGATGATTTATTAATTGGAAGGCTCAGTATAATTATAATACTCAGATGGGTACAAGAAAACTGATTCAAGAACGTGCATTCTCAAACCTAGGTGGAGAGATTGAAAGATTGATAAATGCTCAGAACTGGGAAACCTTTTGCTTCTTCACTGTAGTAGCAATTATTCTTATCGTTTGAGAATTTTATGTCAATCTTAGGGTGACATCTGATGAGCATGTTTATGTTAGAGGTAAAAACGTTGAATTTTCTCGAGAAAGGATCAATGCATTATACCGGTTGCGAAACAAATTTCATTGTGAGTATTCTGCATTTATGATTTCTAATTCATCACTTGATGAAGTAATTACCTATCTTACTGATATAAGGGGAGAATAAAAACTAAGAATAATCACAAGGTCAATTTCTCCACTTCCATGTTAAATGTGCAATCTAAAGCATGACGTTACTTTATTTTTGTGAAATTACTTCCATCTAATTACCTTAGTGAAGTAGCCAAAGAGAGAGTTGTGCTGAATTTTTGCATACAACAAATGAAGGTTATTGATATTGGTGCTCTCATTCTGCATAATGCTCAGAGTATTGCTAGAAGTGGGACCACTAGTGGTTTAGGTTATCATGCCCTAATTTTCACTTTAAGTGAACAATCAGGAGTAGAATTTGATAAGGATGAAGAAATTTACAACCACTTAAACCCATTGAAAAACCAGAGTTCATGAATTTGAATAATTTGTTGGACTAGAAGTGGAAGTAGTGATAGACCTTCTACATCAGCTGCAGGACCATCTACTTCCAGTACCATTTCACTTGAAAGTATTATAGAACAGTTAGTGATTCAGCAATCAGATACTGTAGCAATGTAGAACAAAATTGGTGGTTTGGGATCAAAAAATGCTTGCAATGATGATTATCAGCAGGTAAGAGTACAACATGATATTGCATATCAATAGGCTATGGTTAGATATCTTAGGGGAGATCATATTGTAGAATTTCCTACATGCCCCAGCTTTACGCCTTATGTGCAAGATAACTTTGAAGAGGAAGAAGAAGAAGAGGAAGAAGAGGAGGAGAAAGATGATGAATGATGATTTATTGGGTTTTATCTATTTTCATTCGTTGTTGTTTATTTCTTTTGTTGTTGTTTGTATGATTTGGACAATTTATGTGTTTTTTTTGTGGTATTATTAAACTTGTTGTGTGTATAGATGTAAATTGTAGATTCTTATTTCAACTTTGTTTGTTTCTTTAATTTAATACTTATGTTTTTAGTTTACATTTTCTTAGCAAATCCTATGATATATTATGTTCATTTGATGCTTTAAAGCCTATATTCCTTAAATTAGTATCTGCAATGTGTTAGAGCTAAGTTTCATATTCAGAACCCTCTACAAGTTCTTTTTTTATGGATTTACTATTTTCTTTCACCCTACAATTTTTTGTACTGAATGCTTTAATTTTATTAGAAAAATGCCTTAGTTCAGGGGGAAGAAAAATTTCTTTAAAAGAAGTAAACTAAATTTTATTTGCTCTCAATTAACTATATTTTTAAAATTAATTTAACATGGCCTTAGGTATTAGAGTCAAACTTTAGAAAATTAAATGAAAATATGACACTCAATAGGATGCAATGAAGAACAAGGATTCGTGTAGCTGACAAATTTGTTTTTAAAATATTATACCAAATTTAAGCAAAAATATTTAATAATGAAGGTCAATTATAGAGTTGAGATATTTAGTATGAAAGGAAAAGACTATGCTTTTTCTATTAAAAGTAAAAGAAATTGTATCTTTGAAGTATTAAGAATCTTAAAGTTTCATATAAGAAGAAAAGAATGAGACTTTATGAAAAATCTTTAAAACTAATATGAATTTATAAAGTGAAGGAAGGTAAGAAGTTTTATCTTCAAGAAGTGGATAATGAAGTTCAAAATTATTAAAGGCTATCCAGATATAATAATCCTCACATGAAAAAGAAAAGAAATGAAAGGATTGAAACTGATCCTAAAGAAAATAAAAATAAAAGAAAAGGAAAAGCCAAAGGAA
Organism: Phalaenopsis hybrid cultivar; assembly: GCA_002079205.1. Lineage (NCBI taxonomy): Eukaryota > Viridiplantae > Streptophyta > Magnoliopsida > Asparagales > Orchidaceae > Phalaenopsis > Phalaenopsis hybrid cultivar. The sequence continues at coordinate 17,705 of JXCR01114137.1, read as the reverse complement.
AGGAAAAGAAAAAATATGTGAGGAGAAGCTTGAGGAGATGCCTAATCAAAAAATGACTTCACCTGAATCAACTTGGGGACAAAGGCTTTGTTATGTTTTCTAAACTTGTATTTGAGTATTAACATCCTTAATATAAAGTTTTCATGAAATTCTTTTTCATATGAACATTTTAAGTATCTTTGATATGACAAATTACAATTCTTCTTGAAATAAATAGAGATTCAGAAATCTTAGACGTGTTTATTAAGTCTTCTTATACTTTTAGTTTTAACCTAATTAAAAGTTTTTATAAGGTTATACTATAATATTTATTAAACCATATTATAGAAGTTTATAAGTTAATATGTACCATAAGTCATATTTTTCATGTAGTAAATGAGTCACTTGAGGAAAGGTAACATTTAAGTTTGGGGGATTTTGATACACCAAAAAAATGTGCAATTTTATGTGTACATTTTGTGCTTAAATTTAGTGATATTTCACTTTAAAGAAGTGTATTTTCATGTTTTGTAACAGGTATATTTATTTTAGGCATTTGGAGCAAAAATGAGCAAAAAGGAAGAACTTTAGAGTCAAAATGCAGTTTTTCAGCATCCTAGCACCAGAGGAGCCAGAACTGGTGTCATTTTACAGAGAGTTGGAGCCATAGGTGCTAGAAGTGGCACCACAGGCTACAAAATATAGAGAATAGTGAAGAACTCCAATAAATTGGCGCCAGAGGATCCAAAACATGCGCCAAAGACGAATTAAGATGGATTATGGTAGTTATTAACAATTTTTTAGAGGTTCTAGATGGCCCCAAGCAATTCAAACATTCTATAGAGTGGTTCAATGCATCTAAACACTTTGTAAAGGCTCTTGAATGAAGAGATTTGTCTCTTGAATGAAGGAATTTGTCTCTTGATGTGAAGAGGTGTGCCTCTTGGGAAAAAGGAGGGAATTTTGAATTCTTTGAAGAGAAGGTTGGAACCCCAATTAAAAGAGGAGTCTAGTGTGTGGGCAAGTGGTGTGAGAAAGAGGGGGGTGTTGAGGAGAGTGTGTCATGTGAAGTAAGAAGTTTTGGAGATAATTTTCTTCTAGAGTTGTAAGAGGAGAGGGAATCTGAGATATTTCTTCTTTATTACATTTCTAAGAGAGATATGAGTGTGATTGTAAAGAGAGAAAGTGCTTAAAGGGAAGTTCAAGTGATTTGCTTGAGAAGGAGAGTAAGAAAAATTATGCTCTTTTCTTTCTTTATTTTGTAAACTTGCTTTTATATAAAACTCCATGTTTTATCAAATTCTTGTCATGAGTTCTGAGCAGTCTTCTTTATCCTTCTCCCTACAATAAGATATGGTTTTGTTAAGAATTAATTTTGTTATGTAAGGTTTTAAATGTCAAAAAATTATGATGATTCAAACTCTGATCTTCATTTACTTTTTTATCTGACTAATTAAAATGTTAAAATTTATTGAGAAACATAAGATCTGAAAGGGTTATGCTTTCTATTACCAGGTAAGAGTCACATTCAATTTCATGGGTGAGAATGTAGTCCATGGGGTTGAACATAAATAAATAGGAAAATATATTTTGATGGGCACAAAATTGGTGATTTTAGGGTGACAGACTAAAATCCTCAATTTGGCTCCTTTGCTTGGGAACTAAAGAGAGATTGTTAGCCCTCAAAGGAGAAAGAAGTGGAAGCTCTAGAGTGGGAGCTAGTATCCTCTCAACCTGACCACAGATATAGGGACCTAACTTTGAATTAATCAATGTTCTTTATGCACTCTCAGAGGGTAAATAATAAGATTGCTTCTNCAAAAAATTATGATGATTCAAACTCTGATCTTCATTTACTTTTTTATCTGACTAATTAAAATGTTAAAATTTGTTGAGAAACATAAGATCTGAAAGGGTTATGCTTTCTATAACCAGGTAAGAGTCACATTCAATTTCATGGGTGAGAATGTAGTCCATGGGGTTGAACATAAATAAATAGGAAAATATATTTTGATGGGCACAAAATTGGTGATTTTAGGGTGACAGACTAAAATCCTCAATTTGGCTCCTTTGCTTGGAAACTAAAGCGATATTGTTAGACCTCAAAGGAGAAAGAAGTGGAAGCTCTAGAGTGGGAGCTAGTATCCTCTCAACTTGACCACAGATTTAGGGACTTAACTTTGAATTAATCAATGTTCTTTATGCACTCTCAGAGGGTAAATAATAAGATTGCTTCTATTTGGCACAATACAATTTTATATATAATTTTAAATAATTTTAATTACTTCACAATCCATAAAATCATTGTAAATGGGAAGGATGCTTTCTTAAATTTGAACTCTCCATTACAAGGCTTTTTTTAGTCTTAGTAAGTTTAATTTTGATGTTTAGAATATAGCTTAGTTAACTTAATTCTTTTAATTGCATTTCATTTAGCATACATTAAATTTACTTTATATTTGTTTTTTTACATAAGTTTTTATAGTTTAAATATTGTGTTTTACATTATAACCATAAGGATTTCCAACTCCTTATGGGATAGATACTTAGGACTCCATTAGAGCCCTTTATTACTAGAGCGATAANGGCACAATACAATTTTATATATAATTTTAAATAATTTTAATTACTTCACAATCCATAAAATCATTGTAAATGAGAAGGATGTTTTCTTAAATTTGAACTCTCCATTACAAAGCTTTTTTTAGTCTTAGTAAGTTTAATTTTGATGTTTAGAATATAGCTTAGTTAACTTAATTCTTTTAATTGCATTTCATTTAGCATACATTAAATTTACTTTATATTTGTTTTTTTACATAAGTTTTTATATTTTAAATGTTGTGTTTTACATTATAACCATAAGGATTTCCAACTCCTTATGAGATCGATACTTAGGACTCCATTAGAGCCCTTTATTACTAGAGCGATATGTATACTTGTGTAATTATTAAGGTTTGACAGTTTAAAGATTTTAAAATATAAACCTATTTATATTGAAGTGATTTTTATTGTGATTGATCTGCATATTTACTAATTGTTCTATTCTGGGTGTATTGTAGTATTGAAATATATTTACAACGCATACACAAAAACCGACCATCACAAGTACACTAAAAAAACTCCAGGATTTANAGATTTTAAAATATAAACCTATTTATATTGAAGTGATTTTTATTGTGATTGATCTGCATATTTACTAATTGTGCTATTCTAGGTGTATTGTAGTTTTGAAAGATATTTACAATGCATACACAAAAACCGACCATCACAAGTACACTAAAAAGCTCCAGGATTTGTTTCTTAATACTTTCCAATCTGATCTGCCTAGGCATTAATAGTGAACTATTTTTATTGTTGGTTGGACTACTCTATGCTTGATAACCCAATTTGTAGAAATCTACCTATCATTATTAGTTATTTTATTTGGATGACTAGAAAAAATATTAAACATGGTAAATGTGACTCAAACAGATCTCATCATGCAACATATTCTCTCACTGTTGTTCTCCTTCAAGAAATTATAAAATTCAAGAAGTGTAATAGGTCGTTTACCTCTTCTTTAGCTAAGGTGTCAAAATCTACCAATGTTCAACAATGCCCCTCTCTAATTTTCTGGGAAAAGCCCCGTATCAACTGGATGAAGATTATNTCCTTCAAGAAATTATAAAATTCAAGAAGTGTAATAGGTCGTTTACCTCTTCTTTAGCTAAGGTGTCAAAATTTACCAATGTTCAACAATGCCCCTCTCTAATTTTCTGGAAAAAGCCCCGTATCAACTGGATGAAGATTAATGTGGATGGTAGCCTTACTCAATCTTTTCTTAGTGTTGGTGACATATGTAGGGATCATCTGGGGAAGATTGTTTTGTTGTTTGCTGCCCCCACCTACTCTACCTCTTATTTGGTCTCCAAAACTTATGTTGTCCTTATTGCTCCTAATGTGGTTGCTTATATACATCGGCCTGGTGAAGATGGATTCTAAGGTTTTATGGAACTGTTGTTATACACTCACTCCTCTCATTGACATTTAGATATCATCAAATAGATAGCTCAAATTTTACATACTCTTAAAAATCATTGGTAAAATATCTTTAGAAAAAAAAATTGTCCTACTTATTGGCTTGCAAGGTATGCTTTTCTTAATCAAACAGTTCTCTAGTAACTCTCTCCCTCTACCTTCAAATATTTTGATCAATGAGGATGGGATCAATCTTTCTTATATGAATATAATTAACACACCTCTCTTTCCTTTTCTTAGTTAAACTTAAGTAGACCTAGATAGGGTTAACTAGGCTTGGGTTAGGATTTTTTTTATGTTTGGGAGAATTAATTAATTAATTAATTAATTCAATCATTTAGTTAATTAGTTGATTAGTTTAAGAGTTAATTAAAGTTTTCAATAAACATTTTAAAGTTTTTTTTCTTGTTATTAATTGATTAAATTTATTGTACTACTATTGTGCTTTGTTTATTAAATGTTTAATTGTTTAATTATTTTGTTGACTTATTATTAATTAAATATTTAAATTATTTAGTATCAGTGAATTAAATAGTTATCAACATCATTTAATTAATGTTTCATGGATTGAATTTTTAATTGGTGAACTTTAATCTTTTTTAATGAAATTAAGTATTTATTTATTTTCTTAGATCATGTAGTTTATGGATTATTATTTAATTGTTTAGTTAATTACTATCTTTGNTTATTAATGCATTTCTTGAATTATTAAAATAGCTTAGAGTTTAAGTATTTAATAACTTAATTATAGAAATAATATTTTGATTACTTTATTTAATTATTTAATGGATTAATTAAATGACTTATTAATTTAATTAAAATACCATAAATCATTTAGATTTATTTAGGCTTCTTAAAACGATTAGTGGATTTATTAAATTTTTTTTGTTTTACATAATTAATTATATTGATTAAACATTTTATTAAGGTTCTTAATCAATTAATTAATCGGTTATCTATCCAATNTTATTAATGCATTTCTTGAATTATTAAAATAGCTTAGAGTTTAAGTATTTAATAACTTAATTATAGAAATAAGATTTTGATTAATTTATTTAATTATTTAATGGATTAATTAAATGACTTATTAATTTAATTAAAATACCATAAATATTTTAGATTTAGTTAGGCTTCTTAAAATGATTAGTGGATTTATTAATTTTTTTTTTATTTTACATAATTAATTATATTGATTAAACATTTTATTATGGTTCTTAATCAATTAATTAATCAGTTATCTATCCAACTAAGATGTCTTATTTTCAGTTTAGGTTAATCTAGAGGATAAATAGGTTAGGTTGGGTAATTAAGGGTTGGTATGGTTAACTAAGGGTCGGTTTGTGTAATTATAGGGAATTAGATGGAGGTTTAAGAATAATTAAAGGATAATTAAACATTTTAGGCATGAAATAGTTAAAATTCATGGATTGGGATGTGAGTTTAAACNGGTTAACTAAGGGTCGGTTTGTGTAATTATAGGGAATTAGATGGAGGTTTAAGAATAATTAAAGGATAATTATACATTTTAGGCATGAAATAGTTAAAATTCATGGATTGGGATGTGAGTTTAAATAATTAGAATAGAAATTATTGAGGTTTAAGGGAAATTAGGTTTAAACAAAATGGAAAACGCCATAAGGCTCTCATTTTAAAGAAAAATGTAAGACTAGACTCTCTGTTTAAAGGGAAACATAATACCATGCTGTCAGTTTAAAGGGATTCAAAGTAAATTGCAATGTTTTAGGTTAATTCAAATGGTTTAGCAAGTATTCTACATAATTCCATCCAATTTCTCTTTGTTTCAAGACTATGATTTTCGGTTTTGTCAATAAGGAATGAAATATTGGCTAATTTTAGAAAGAACCATTGTATAAACACAATAGTATAAAATTCAGGCAAAATCCTTATGCTTCTATTATTAAAAATTTTTCATTTAACACATAAAACATGCTAAAATGAAAAGCACTAAACTTTACCATGAAAAATATATAAAATATTAATGATATTTCAATAAAAAAATGCATTACAAAAAACCCCATGATATGGATGGTAAATTTTGAAAACTTTCAAAGAAATAAAATAAATTTTGAAATAACATGATAAATTTCTGAACATTTAAAGAAACATTGAAATTTTATGTCTAATTTTAGAAAAATACGGATAATTTTGGAAGATCACATGATGAACTCAAAATTCCTACGCTAACATGTATGATATAAATTTAAACTTGAAAATTGAATGGAAGAAATTAAAATCAGCAAGNTGTCTAATTTTAGAAAAATACGGATAATTTTGGAAGATCACATGATGAACTCAAAATTCCTACGCTAACATGCATGTTATAAATTTAAACTTGAAAATTGAATGGAAGAAATTAAAATCAGCAAATGAGATTCATAGCTTGCCTCTTGTGAGGCTTACAACTTGGGCTTTAAACAAAAGGGAGGAGGGAAATGGGGAATTTTGCACTTGAGATAGGAAGAAATAGAGAAAATGAGAGAGAGAAGAAGGGAGAAATGAATGGAGAGAGTTGGGGGTGATTTTGAGGAAGACGAAGTTAAGGAGGGGTGGATGGCCAGGATTGAATGGGAGGTTGGATATTTGAAATGAAGGGCTATTATTAAAGGTAATGTGGAGGAGAGAGATGGATAGGGGTCACGAGTTGACAATGTAGATCAATGGGAAAGGAGAGGCGGGTTAGTGAGATGACNAGAGAAGAAGGGAGAAATGAATGGAGAGAGTTGGGGGTGATTTTGAGGAAGACGAAGTTAAGGAGGGGTGGAGGGCCAGGATTGAATGGGAGGTTGGATATTTGAAATGAAGTGCTATTATTAGAGGTAATGTGGAGGAGAGAGATGGATAGGGGTCACGAGTTGACGATGTAGATCAATGGGAAAGGAGAGGCGGGTTAGTGAGATGATACATCAAGTAGGCTCAGATGGAGGAGAAAAAAGCTAGAGACTTAAAGGGGAAAATTGTAATTTTTAAAAATGGTGAGGGTAATTTGGTAATTTAGACAAGGTAGTTAGGGTAGTTATGAAATACAAGTATATGTAATTTTGAAGAGGTTAAGACAACAAATCTAATGCTTTAATCTTTTGTGAAAATATAACACTCTAGCTCACGATATAAGTGTTTGNTAGGGTAGTTATGAAATACAAGTATATGTAATTTTGAAGAGGTTAAGACAACAAATCTAATGCTTTAATCTTATGTGAAAATATAGCACTCTAGCTCACGATATAAGTGTTTAAAGTGACTAGGTGGTTGGGGAAGTGATTACAAGGTTATTGGGAGTTCTTATGGTTGAAAATTGACCTAGGCTCACTTGAAAAAAATACAAGGAATCTAATGGTCCAAGTTATTTTGGCTAGTTAAAGCTTTTATGAAAAGATATGATCAGTCACAGTAGGCCCAACCCCTTGAAAGAGAAAATCATGAATTTCGAGCAAAACATTTAATCAATTTTATTGATCCAAATTACATATTTTTGAATTTAGAACAAATTTAGTTTAATNCAGTCACAGTAGGCCCAACCCCTTGAAAGAGAAAATCATGAATTTCGAGCAAAACATTTAATCAATTTTATTTATCCAAATTACATATTTTTGAATATAGAACAAATTTAGTTGAAGTTTCAGGTTGAATTGAAGTCATTTTGAGATGGTTATGGTCAAATTATCATTTTATTACAATAATTGGCATTTTCTCTCTTCTAATTATCGTCTGCTCAATGGGCTTTCAAAGGGAATGGAATATAATAGTGGAGGGACTCATTTGAAAACTTTAGTTGATACAGACATAAAGAAGAAATCCATTTTCAAAAATAATCATTTGTTGAAAAATATAGGATCACTTTCATGCATAAAAACTCTAAATGAATAATTTTACGTGAAAATGATATTTGATGACCCCCAAGCTTATTTTCATTATTTTCATAGGTAATCATGAAGGTCATGCAACTTAAAGTNTTTGAAAACTTTAGTTGATACAGACATAAAGAAGAAATCCATTTTCAAAAATAATCATTTGTTGAAAAATATTTATGTAGGATCACTTTCATGCATAAAAACTCTAAATGAATAATTTTACGTGAAAATTATATTTGATGACTCCCAAGCTTATTTTCATTATTTTCGTAGGTAATCATGAAGGTCATGCAACTTAAAGAATGTAATTTAGATCACTTGATTGACTTATGGAAGAAAATGATAATCTTAGGGTTTATGTTGATAATCGTCACGCATGAAAATTTGACTTGAAGAGCTTTATGTAAAAATTATGTTAGTCAATCATTTTACTTCTTTGTAGGTATTTATAAGTGATAATATAACCCATTCATCTTTAAAAAAGAAGATTTGAGTCCTACAGTCATCTCAACAGAGAAAATAATAATCTTGGGTTTCAATGATTAAAATTATTTTTAGAGCTATCTCCCAGTTTGGTTAAAATTATTTGTGTTTAAAGGCTTTTAATTTACTTTTTATTTTATAAAGTTAAAATTTTAATTCTCTTAAAGTTAGGGTTTGCAAAAGACCTAGCTCAAGTGAAGTTCAGTTAAGCTTAGGTTAGGAAAATAGGATTGACCAAAAATGAGCTCAACAAAGAGAACTCCAATATGTGTGGTGGACTACATAAAGTACAGTGAGACATGAGCCAATTTTATGGGATACCCCTTCATCTTACTTTTCTTTTTATTACTTATTTCACCTCATTAATCAATATTTGTATGCTTCTGGAAGGTTTTTATAGTATTTTGAAGGCTATAGGTTTGAACATGCAAAAATTGAGTCAAAATAGGTTTGAATACACTGTTTTGCTGCTTACTTGCCGAAACATATGGGAAGCATATCAATTGCAATTCAATTATTCATTACAAGGTTTAATATTTTACTCATGCCAAAATTATGATTCAGAAAAGAAATATCACTTCCAATGATATCTGATAGAGTTAGTTTGTATCCTCATTAAACATTGTTTGTAGCAAGGATGGATAAATCTTAGGATCTACAACCTACAATTACATTGGCTATTCTGCAACATTATAAAGCTCATTTTGAGGCAAAGATATTAATTCCCTATGCTAGATGCAACATAGCTACTTGGGGATTCTTCTAGCCTATTTTCATCAGTGTTCGATGCTGCTTCATCTTTTGATGTCTCTGCTCTTCAGGCATAGGCTACATTCTAATTTTCCTATGTTTTAAGCTTGGTTATGGCCTTGCTCCTCTCATTTGGTCTACTTTGGCAAAGAAAGAAATCCCCTTACTTGTGATCAGAGGTGTAAACGAGTCGAGCGTAAATGTGCCCAAGGCTTATTGTTTGTGTTCGACTTGTTAAATTTTCTCTTTGTTTGTACTCACCTCGTTCATAATTTAAGCTTAAAAAATTTATTTGTTTTTGGCTTGTTTACTTAACGAATAATTCAAGCATGAGTTGCTTAATGAGTTGAACACAATTTTTCATGAACAATGAGTTTTTTTGATAGCCCTACCATGAGATAGGATTGGGCATAAGGTTGTTTTTTTTATCTTTTGGGCATTTAACTATATAACAACCCATTTTTATCTATTTACATATCTAACACCTAAATTTTAATTTTTGCATTTGTACCAGCCAAGTCTCTTATATTCATTTTTTTTAAAAAATAGTTTTAAAAAATTAATATAAAAAATAAGAATGAGTAGAACACGGGGTACTGGTACATCTAAAATATATAGAATTTTTATATACATTTTATGCCTATTTTTGAGATATTGCACTTTAATGAAATATATTTGTGTGTTTTTCTTGTAGGTACAATCAAATACATGAAAAATGGTAAAAAGAGTGCCGAAAGGGTTAAATTTGAAGCAAAAATGAAGAAGGTGAAAAAATGAACTAAGGTGCTCAGGATTGGCGCTTATGCGCCAGTTATACAGAGAGAGTCGCGTCTAAGCACCATGTACCCCATGCTTAAGCCCAAAAAGTATTTATTTGATGATTCATTGAATTTAGACGAATTTTTTAAGAGGTGTTTGAAGCAACCCTAGGTAAAAACATGAGAAATAGCCCATGGATACAAAAATTCATTCAATTGGCTTTTGAAAAGATGCAATTTCTAGAAGATTCATTGAATGGAGACGCATTTTGAAGACACCAATGCACCTTTTGGATTTGTATAAAAAAATTTGGATCATCAAACGAGAGAGAGCCAGCCAGTCCCAACAAACAATCATCATCCATCCAAGTAACCGCCGTCACCGCCGCCCATCGCTACCACCGCCGCTGACCCCTTCTCTTTTTATTTTGAGTTTTAGTTTGTATTGTGAGTGAAGGAAGAGAATTCAAATGAACTTTAAGATATTTGGTGGATAGAATTTGAGATAAGTGTTTATCTTTCTTACTACATTTTGTTTTAATTTGGGNATAAAGTTAAAATTTTAATTCTCTTAAAGTTAGGGTTTGCAAAAGACCTAGCTCAAGTGAAGTTCAGTTAAGTTTAGGTTAGAAAAATAGGATTGACCAAAAATGAGCTCAACAAAGAGAACCCCAATATGTGTGGTGGACTACATAAAGTACAGTAAGACATGAGTCAATTTTATGGGAATAATTCAAGCATGAGTTGCTTTATGAGTTGAACACAATTTTTTGAACAAACGTGAATGTGCGTGAATGTGCCCAAGGCTATCAAAAAAACACAATTTTATGCTTTAACACCTCTTCACATTTACTCCCCTTTGTTGTTAGGATCAATAAATAAATTTTTTAAGCTTGTTTACTTAACAAATAATTTAAGCATGAGTTGCTTAATGAGTTGAACACAATTTTTCATGAACAATGAGTTTTTTTTTATAGCCCTACCATGAGTTAGGATTGGGCATAAGGTTTTTTTTTTTATCTTTTGGGCATTTAACTATATAACAACCCATTTTTATCTATTTACATATCTAACACCTATATTTTAATTTTTGCATTTGTACCAGCCAAGTCTCTTATATTCATTTTCTTAAAAAAATAGTTTTAAAAAATTAATATAAAAAATAAGAATGAGTAGAACACGGGGTACTGATACATTTAAAATATATAGAATTTTTATATACATTTTATGCCTATTTTTGAGATATTGCACTTTAATGAAATATATTTGTGTGTTTTTCTTGTAGGTACAATCAAATAGATGAAAAATGGTAAAAGGAGTGCTGAAAGGATCAAATTTGAAGCAAAAATGAAGAAGGTGAAAAAATGAACTAAGGTACTCAGGATTGGCGCTTACGCGCCAATTATACAGAGAGAGTCGCGCCTAAGCACCATGTACCCCACGCTTAAGCCCAAAAAGTATTTATTTGATGATTCATTGAATTTAGATGAATTTTTTAAGAGGTGTTTGAAGCAACCCTAGGTAAGAACATGAGAAATAGCCCATGGATACAAAAATTCATTCAATTGGCTTTTGAAAAGATGCAACTTCTAGAAGATTTATTGAATGAAGACGCATTTTGAAGACACCAATGCACCTTTTGGATTTTTATAAAAAAATTTGGATCATCAAACAAGAGAGAGCCAGCCAGTCCCAACAAACAGTCATCATCCATCCAAGTAACCGCCGTCACCGCCGCCCATCGCTACCACCGTCGCTGACCCCTTTTCTTTTTATTTTGAGTTTTAGTTTGTATTGTAAGTGAAGGAAGAGAATTCAAATGAACTTTAAGATATTTGGTGGAGAGAATTTGAGATAAGTGTTTATCTTTTATACTACATTTTGTTTTAATTTGGATTTCTTATTTGTGTGCATGAATTCTACCTTTAAACTCAAGTGTGGATGTGTTTTCTTCATGAATTCTAAGTATTTTTCTTTATCTTTTTCTTTAAAATGATAAATAATTAAATATTAAAAGGAAGTTGTGTGAAGTATTAGACTTCAATGTTGGAAGGGTTGTGATGATTTGAAACCTTGTACTTCATTTACTTTTTAATTTGGCCAATTAAGATGTTAGTACACGTTGTGAGAACATGTAAGATCCGAGATGATATTGTCTCAGTCAACAAATGGTAAGAATCACATTTGATTTCATGGATGAAAATGTAGTTCATGTTAAGTGAGTGCAAATAAATATGGGAATAAACTTTCATGGAAATAGAATTATAGAATTTTAGAGTGACAAACTAAAGCCCCCAATTTGATTTATAGTTTTAGGTTTTGATACGAGATGTTAGCTTCCAGTTGGAGGGAGAAGAGGGAACTCTATAGTGAGAGCTAGTATCTTTCCTACATAACCGATCTTCAAAATTATTTAAACTATAGATTAGCTAATGTTCCTTATAGAATCTCTAATAAGGGTAAAGAATATTATCGCTTCTATTTGACACAACACATTTAGAATATTTCCACAACAAAATTTTTATATTTGTTACTGATTCATGATAAGAAAAATATATTTTATTTATATTGCCTTCATCTTGCAAGTATTTAGTTAAATTAATTAGTTGCTTACTTTATTTAGGTTAAGAAAAAAATATTACAAAAAGAATTAAGTTTCATTCCTATTATAGCATCTTTAATTTAAGTAAGAAAATTTTGCTAAGTAGAAAATTTGTTATCTAATTTCTTTTGTTTTGTAGAGTGCATCTTGTCAAATTTTTCATGTGGGCTCGATATTTGAGGCTTAATAAAAAACTCTTATATTACTTGATAATGATAAGTATATTTGTGTAGTATCCCATAATTAAATATTATAACTTTATTCTTGTTTGGTTCATAGTGAAAAATTTACCTAGCTTTTGCTTGGGATCAAGTTTTTGGCTTGGTTGCAAAGTAAGAATCATTATTAAGGAAATTATCCACATAATCACATACATCGCAATAAACATCTATATAGAAAGTCGGGATCAGGTACTTAACAAGCCGAACACGAGTTCTCAATCTAGAACGATGAACTTTTTTGACATCTTACCTGTGATGACATCCTTGTAGGACTTAATTGTCTGAATGAGTACTCTTCTAGGCTTCAATATTTCTCTTAATTAGGTCCTATTTTATATCTTATTTTCATCCACCATGTCANGATGAACTTTTTTGACATCTTACCTGTGATGACATCCTTGTAGGACTTAATTGTCTGAATGAGTACTCTTCTCGGCTTCAATATTTCTCTTAATTAGGTCCTATTTTATATCTTATTTTCATCCACCATGTCGCAAATTTTGATTTTCTTACTTTCCTGTAACCATACAATGATTATATTTGTGATATGGTTGGTGTAGCTCCTATGAAGGACAAAATTAGAGAAAGTTGTCTTAGATGGTTTGGTCACATTAAGCGTCGACCATGTGATGATCCGATTATGAGAGTAGATGTTTTAGATTCGACTTATATTGAGAAAGGCAGAGGTAAAACTAGGAAGACTTGGCCTTATTGTATAAAAAATGATCTTAATTTATGAAAACTTATTGAAAATATACACCAAATAGGGCGCAATGGAGAAAAAAGATTCATGT
>JXCR01114136.1:249550-278549 GCA_002079205.1 Phalaenopsis hybrid cultivar | reverse complement strand
TTATGATACCGCCCTGCGGTGCCATCTCCTCATTTAGTGAGAGGCTCCAGCCATCCTTGAAAACAAAGATCACCCTCTGTCTCGCCATTTTTCTACAGACGACAGGAAAAATTTCAGTGGGCCAAAACTTGGCATGAATAAGAACAAAACAAAGTATTTATTGAAGTGAATTTTAGCTTATCTTAGTGAAATCAATTGTTTACTTATATATGGATTTTGTTTAAATTTTTATGGAACATTATACTCAAAAGTGGACAAGAGAAGATTTGATGTTTAAAATTTTTCTCATAGTTTTCATTATATTGAGGTTAATTACAAAATTTGGACCCGGTCATAGACATTCGGTGACATAGATAACTCCAAAATAATCAACGTTTCAAATTTTCAAAACATGTAGAGGCAAGCGGCATCAGGTTGTGTAATAGGTTTTTCAGATATCATCCATTTATTGGTAACATTGGTCTTTCACCTTGGAAGTCCACTAACTGGTAGGCTCCTTCTGTGTAGACCTTTTCAACAACAAATGGCCCAATCGAAGTTTGCTAAAATTTTCTATTTATTTTTTGGCGAGCAAGAATAGGTCTTTTGAACACAAGTACGAGGTCACCAACTTTGAATGCCCTTAGGCGGACCAATTTGTCATGGGATTGTACCATCTTTGCCTGGTAAAGTTCTAATTATTGTTGTGCTCTAGTCATTTTCCCTCATGATTTTCCAGTTCTTCAAGTTTGAGTTTTGCACTTTATCCTATTCTGAGTTGGTTGGCAACAACAACTCTAAGAGACGGTGTATGGATTTCTAGCGGTAGCACTGTCTCAGACCTGTACACAAGCATATACTGGTGTACACTGAGTGGGAGTCCTGAAACTCATCCCGTAGGCCCACAAGGCTTCTAATAGTTTGCTATGCCAATCTCTTTTATTTTCATCCAGTGTTTTCTTTAAAATCTATACCAATGTTTTATTGAAGTCTTCAGCCAGACCATTTGCTATGGGATAGTAAATCTTAGAGTATTTCCAATCTATCCCATGTCTTTTAATAAAATTGTTGATCTTTATGCTTCTAAAAGCTGCCCATTATCGGAAATCATTCTTTGCGGTACTCCGAAACGGTAGACAATTTGGCTTTTAAAAAATTGAAGGACGTACTGTGACGTAACATCACGTAATGGTACTGTCTCTACCCATTTGGAGAAATAATTTGTAGCGACAAGTATAAACCTATGTCCTTTGGAAGATGGAGGGTCTATCGGACCTATTATATCCGTGCCCAAACACTCATGTTGGGTGTAGCACATTTGGCTGGTGTAAGACCACCCCATGCACTTGGCATTGGTGACATTTTCTGGCTGTATCCATGCAGTTGGACATCATCGCTGGCCAATAATACCCGAGTCTTTCGATCTTCATTTTCATTTTTGGCCCTAATTCGTGAGCGCCACACAGTCTGACATGTACCTCTTTGACAATATTATCTTCTTCGGCTTTGCTCAAACACCGTAGCCACATCTGGTCAAATGATCTTTTGTATAGAACATTTCCCATCAGAGCGTAAGACATAGCCCTTCTTGTGATATGATGTGCTTCAGACTTATCTTCTCACAGCTTTTCAGTCTGCAAATATTCTATTAATGGCTTGAGCCAATCTTCATTGATGTCTGCAACTATTTTTATTGCTTCTTCTTTTTCGAGCTTGTGTAGAGTTTCTAGATCAATCTGAGACAAGACTTGTTTTCCTTGCACAATGATTTCAATGGAATCCTCCGAGGGACAAAACTTTCTTAGCAAGTTTTGCTAGAGCATCGGCATGGGCATTATCTACCCTAGGAATCTGATAGAAAGTTACATTACGAATCTGCTCCAGAAGCTTCATCGTGTACTGATGGTGTTCTGCTAATCTTGGTTTCAAAATTTTGTATTGCCCTACGACTTGCTAGATGACGAGTTGGGAGTCGCCATAGATGGAAATGTTTGTTATATCTATTGAGATTACCATTCTCAATCTGGTGATTAAAGCTTCGTATTCTGCTTCATTGTTGGTGCATGGCTCTATCAGGTGGTATGAGAACCTCAACAAACCCTTATCTGGTGTGATAAAGATCAAACCAATCCCTGCTTTTCCTGGTATAACTGCGCCTCATCCTTTGTCTTTTCTGGCTGACGAAGCACTGTCGAAGTAAATCTCCCAGCATTTCACACTGGATAATTCCATTTGTAGTATTTCCTCGTCTAGTAACTTATGATTGCGAGGGGACCCAGCTGACAGTGGGTGTGCAGTGAGAAAGTCTGCTAGTATCTGTCCCTTGATAGCACGGAGGGGAAGAAAAGTTATGTCGGGTGTGCAGCAAGAAAATCTGCTAAAATCTGTCCCTTGATAGCACGGAGGGGTACAAAAGTAATATCAAGTTGCAATAAGATCATTGACCATCTTGCTAAACATCCGGAGAGTGTTGGTCGGGTCATCAGATATTGCAATGGATTAACTTTTGAGATTGGGGTAATCTTATGAGAAAGCATGTAATGTCTAAGCTTTTGAGCAGCAAAAATCAATGCCAGACAATGCTTCTCAATAGGTGGATACCTTATCTCTGTCGGTATTAGGCAACGACTCAAGTAGTAGAGTGAATTTTCTTTACCCTTCTTATTGCCTTGGGCTAAGAGGGATCTAAGAGAGTCATCTAAGGCTGTGGTATAAAGTATCAAAGGTTTCCCTAGGATTGGTACTGCCAAGACAGGAGTTGTCATTAAAAATTGTTTAACGTCCTTAAAATCCAGCTGGCATTTCTCTTCCTAAATAAATTTGGCTTCCTTTTTAATTAATGCCGAGAAAGGCTAACACCTGCCTGAGAGAGTAGAAATAAAGCGTCTCAGTTATACCAACTTCCACTGAACGAAATGTAGTTATTTCAAGGTTTTAGGAGGAAGCATTTCCTAGATAGCTTTAATTTTATCCGGTTTGATCTCAATTCCCCGATGACGGACAACAAATCCAAGAAATTTCCCAAAAGTAACGCTAAAGTCACACTTAAAGGGATTCATTTTAAGGTCATATAGTCATAACCGTTCGAACATGATCCTCAAATCATGTAAATGGTCTATTTTTTGTTTACTTTTGATGATACTAAATCATCCACGTAGCATTCTACTTGGTTGTGAATGAGGTCATCAAAAATCTTCGTCATTGCGTGCTGATATGTTACTCCAGCGTTCTTTAGGTCGAACGACATCACTATGTAGCAGAAAATTCCAATTGGTGTTTTGAAGGTTGTAAGCACTGCATCCTCGGGAGCCATCTTGATTTGGTTGTATCCCTAAAATCCGTCCATGAAGGAGAAAATTTCATGTGTTGAAGCAATATCTACCATAATCTCCGGTATGGGTAGTGGAAATTTGTCTTTTGGACATGCGTTGCTCAAATCTCTAAAGTCAACACAAAAACGGACCTGTCCATCTTTCTTCTTAACAGGTATAATGTTAGCTAGCCACGTGGGTTATTGCTCTTCTTTCACAAAGTTGGCGTCTATTAATTTCTTCACCACGATAATGACTTGTTGTTCTATTTCGAGGCGCATTCTCCTGGGAGCTTGTTTTACTGGGGTTATATTCTTATCCACCCAAGTTTATGGACTGCAACTTCTGCTGATAGTCCTAGCATTCCATCGTAGCTCCATGCAAAGCAATCTTTGAATTTTGTTAATAGTTTGATCAATTTTACAGATTCTTCATCATTGAGTAGAGAACTTAAAAATGTAGGTCAGGGTTGTTCTTCAGTCCCAAGGTTAATCTCTTTCAATTCATCAACAGTAGATTTAATTTCCTCCTCAAATTCTAGGGTAGCATCTTCTATTGGTTGATCATTAAAGTCATCCTCTATATCAAGGCAATCCTCTTCTGACTCACCAGTAACAATCACGCAAAATTCAGAATCAACGACTGGTCCGACTGTACCAAATCTGAGAACCTCTTTTGAATTTGGAGTTTGACCTTTACCATTCCATAATTTTTCAAAAAGTTGAATTTTATCTTTTGGTATTTGTTTTGGTAAGTGTCCTTGTTGAATTAACTTTGAACATCCATAATTTTTTAAGAAGTTGAAATTTATCTTTTGGCATTTGTTTTGGTAAGTGTCCTTGTTAAATTAACTTCTGAACACAAGGTGGGCAATTCCATTAATTCATTAGGATCATCATCCAAATTTACATATTTTTCAAGCTCAGTAGAAAGAAGCACGGTAAAATTTGATCTGCTTTGAACCAACACTACGGACTTCCTTGACCTCTAAACACTCGACCTTTTGAGGGAGGATCAGAGTAAGGGTCAAAGTATTTACATAGTGGTTTATCCGATCATACATTGTTTCATATTCATTTTTCTCTGTATCTTCTAGGGATATCTCATACTGAGGTCTCTTCCATCTTGTCATCATTATCTCATCTTCAAAACTATCTTCATCACTAATGTTGATGGTTGGCCTAGTTCATTCAACAATTAAATTGATCCTTCCTCATCCACGTCCTTAGCCTCGACTTCAGGTGCGCGAACTAAAAGAATTTCATCAACTCGTTGTAAGAGAGTGGTGGAAGACAACTGAGGCAGAGTTGAATGGCCTTCTCTTTGTAATTCTTATGAATCTCATCTTTGTTTGTGATAACTTCACGAGAGAAGACAGTCCTCTTTGGAGGCGCCCGGTAGGCAGCATCTTCATGGACACCAACTTCATGCACTGAAAATGATTGTGGGTCTTCTTTGATATAATTTTCTTAACCATCTTTGTGGTATTTGATGAACTGGTGTAGATATGATGGAACCATATTGTGCTCATGAATCCATGATCGACCCAGTAAAGCGTTAAAAGAGGTCTCGAGGTCGATAATATGAAATTTAGCGGTTGTCACGAGTTCTCAAACCTTCATAAGTGATGTAAGTCATCTGAGGGCTCTTTCTCCCTTTTTGTTGAATCCTCTTAACATTATTTTATCGGTCGTAAGCTCTTTTGCTTCAATATCCAAACAGGCCAATGTTCGTAGGCTCATCAAGTTAAGAGATGCTCCAAGATCTGCTAATACTCTGGACAACACAAATTTGTCGATGTTGACGGAGATGCAGAGTGGATGATTGTGGTCGGTGGTACCGAGCAGCACGCCTTCGTGTATGAAGGTTGCCCCAAGCTATTCTTTCAACGAACAAACTTCATCTGAGGATGTGCTGGCCTATTGAGCTAAGCAAATTTTTGTGTCAAGCAAAATTGTAACTAGAGACTCTCTCATCTCCTTTGACATGATCAGAGCATCATAAATGCTTAATCAGGTCGGCAACTTCCTATGATGAGCTAGCACATTGTAGTCTAATTTGTATGATCCGTCGATTTTATCTTGATTATTTGGTTCTTCCATTAGTGGAGGTGGAGGTATCTCTTCTCAGGTCAATATATGCTTTCCTTTATCTGTTGGAGCTATTCTTGGTGGTAACACTTTTCCGCTCTTTAAGTTAACTTCTGTGATTTCTTCTTCTTGAGATATCATTATTGAACCTTCTGATTTCTCTTCCTCTTCATCGGAAAGATCTAAGTTGATGGTAAGCTGTGTACCGTGATGCTTGAGAATTGGATCCTCGTTATCGGTGCCATTGTAAACAAATTCATCAGACATGAGAATGATTTGAGGATCATTTTGGGGATCAAGCTCAAAGCTAGATTGGTCATAATCAGTTACGTTATCACCAAAAAAAGTTAAAACGTAGCCAAAATCACAATCATTATATTCAAAACANTGATTAAAGCGACACCGGTCAAGATCCCACGGTTCCATCGTCCCGGCACCACTATTTTCTATTGGATTCACTGAGTCCAAATGAATTTACTAAACTCCATTTAATGAGTTTCATAATTTCATTTAGACCGTGGGAAGCCTTGTTAGCAACCGTAGGTTACCTCCTCCGAGGAATTCCCTATCATCCGATAGAGATGTCTTAATTTAATTGAAGTTGTAATTTTGTGTGATGTTTGTGATTAAATTTTGAGTTGTTTTATATTTTGAATTTTGTGGGGGTGAAATTTATCTTGGTTGATTTTAGTTTTAGTTTTGATTTTGATTTTGTGGCTATCCTGATAGTTTTAGTTTTTATGTAGGGTGGCATCGTTGTTTAGCATGCAAATTTGAATGTATAAAAGTACAATATGAAAGTACAAGAAAGACAACGCTAAAAACTGTAAAAGCGTACTTGGCAAGTCTTCTCGTTCCACCACCTGAAACTTNTCTTAATTTAGTTGAAGTTGTAATTTTGTGTGATGTTTGTAATTAAATTTTGAGTTGTTTTATATTTTGAATTTTGTGGGGTTGAAATTTATCTTGGTTGATTTTAGTTTTAGTTTTGATTTTGATTTTGTGGCTATCCTGATAGTTTTAGTTCTTATGTAGGGTGGCATCGTTGTTTAGCATGCAAATTTGCATGTATAAAAGTACAATATGAAAGTACAAGAAAGTCAACGCTAAAAACGTAAAAGCTTACCTGGCAAGTCTTCTCGTTCCACCACCTGAAACTCAAAAGGCATGTTAAGGCAGTTCTTATGAAACATGGAAGTAAAATTTTGACGACATACCTAACCCTTGGTGGGTCCTTAGGAGTTTAATTAAGGATGATGTTTCCAAGTAAAATATATTAAGTTTAGTAGATCTCCGAGGTATCAAACAAATCTAGAGAAAGAAGCAATTCCTTGCCACTCTCTGGCTGCCTGGTTGAAAATCCCGAGCTCTTTTAAACTTATTANTATATTAAGTTTAGTAGATCTCCGAGGTATCAAACAAATCTAGAGAAAGAAGCAATTCCTTGCCACTCTCTGACTGCCTGGTTGAAAATCCCGAGTTCTTTTAAACTTATTTTGTTGTTTAATAATTCATCCTATAAACACTCTAATTATCAATAAACATTGATGTACAATTTATCCATAAGAGTAAGGTAATTATCATTTGTAATTTAATTTTGAAGATTATGTGGGCGAAGACCCTTAAAGAGACAAGTTAGTGTTATTGGAACACTTAGCCAAATTTTCGTCCTAATTGGGCTTGTAGTGTTTGAAAGATGTTCTGATTTTCAATGATATTTACTTTTCTAATCCTCACTTAAATGAAACTTGATTTAGCCTAAGTCACTACCAAGCCCTTAAGACCTAGGTGAGTGTCTTAGTTAGTTTTGAAAAGGTTAAGCTTTAGGTGGTCATGATTCATGATTTGAATTTTATTTGAAAATCAAAATAGAAGTTTTAAATTGATTAATTATTGACTTAAAAAGTCATACCCCTAAGTCCTGGGTTCATTTTATTTTAATAAACTTCCATTTTCTTATAATTAGAAATTTATTAACTTATCTTTTTATTTAGAAAGTGAGGTTGGTTTCTACCAATTAACACCTCGTGTTTCAAGCATCCAAATTAACTGATTAAGATCAGAGGTTGCCCATTTCCCTTGTTGAATTAAGTTTAAATGTTAATTAAGGCTAAATTTCCAAAATTTTACATTTGCCCTTAAGGCTTTAACACTTCATAATTTATCAAATTTAATTCAAATGACTTTGAAATTTTTATCCTACCTCATTCAAGGGTTAGTTAAGAAATCAGAGGAGAAAATGTAAATTTTGAAAATTTAATTTAATTTATATAATTATTTTCATGCAAAATTAGGATTTTCAAAAGAAAATTCCTAACTTGGCTAATGTAAATCCTGATCCCTTGAAATTTTTACTGGAGGTAGATCTAGAATAGAGAAGCATCTAGAACAAATTTCATGATTTTTTAAATTTTATTTGAATTTTAAGAATTATTTTAAAATTTGGGGTTTTTATTACATATAAAATATTTTAAAAGGGGAAAATTAAGTTTATATTATTGAAAAGTCTTCCTGAGGTCAGAGATCCCAAAGGATAAAATTTTATATTTTTCTGAGTTTTGTTTGATTTAGTGGAATTATTCTTAGTGAAAACCTATTTTTAGCCTTTGAAATTTATTTTTTAAGCTTTGAAGTTCATTATCTTTATTTAGAAAAAAAGAAAAAAATTCTAATTGTTTTTAAGTGCTTAGGAAGCAATTTAGCTCATTTCCATGAATTTTATTATTTTCGTGATTTTTAAGGTTTTTTAATTATTTAAATATTTAAAATAGGCTAAAAATGAAGTTTTTATTTTAAATACCATTTTATTTTTAGAACATACCCTTGATCATAGAGAACTCAAAAAAATAAGTTTTTATAAATTTTTGAGTTATACTTTGATTTTTAAAAATCATTTAAGTGCCAAAAATGTTATTTATCTTTAAAAATCAACTTATGTTACCAAATGAACTTAAAATTCCTTAAAATTTTTATGGTGAGTTCTCTAGATCCTAAAAAATAGTGGAGATCAAAAATCAAGTCAATTTTTTGTTTGTAGTTTTCAAAATTAATTATCTTATTGATTTAGGGTTTGTAAATTCTAGGTTTATTTTGAATAACTTGGCTCATGAGAAATTTTCCTAAAGGCTCTCTGGTCATCATAAATCTCCCATAATTTTCTTGAATTTTTTTAAGCAACATGCTAATTTTTGTGATTATTTTAAGCAAATAATGCACATAAACTTGAAAATTATGATTCTCTGTCTAGGAACCTCCTCTGACTTTAGAAAAATCAAGGAATGTTCCCTAAGACAGAGGTAACAACATGCTAAAATTTCAAGCCATGGTGAGATTCCTACATGCATGGAGAATCAAAACATTCAAATTAGTATTTAATTATTTTAAAATAAAATATGCATCAAATGGACTCCAAATCATTTCTACATTGTTCTCCTCTGTTCACTGAGCAAAAGGGTGTTCTTATTTTTTTTTTGTGATTTTCCACACTAAGATATGAATTTTTAAAACTAGGGGTCATTTTCTAATTTTTTAAATCCCTATTTATCTATTTAAACGTGCGGCGCTGACTGGATCCTAGGCAGCTCTGAAAGCACGCATGGCGCACTCTGGTTGATGCCGCCATCCACGTATCCACTGACATGGCCTGCGGTTCATGTAAGGATGCGCTGTCCAGCTCGATCTCCTCCGTCCATCTGATACACGTGCGATCAGACGGCTCCCGATCATCATCCCCGATAGAGTGATCCCGTGATCGTCCGCACTAAAACCCTAAGATCTCAGCCTAGACTCAACCAAATCACCTCGGGTTTGATCTTATGGACTTGTCTAAGTGAGACAAACATATCCATATGGTAATCATGCAATTAAATTAAGCCTAATCAAATTGAGAATCCAAATAGGCGCGGGAGGAGGAGAGGTTCAATACCTTGGCTCTGAGAATGGAAACTTTGATCAGAGAATCTTGGCATGTTTGTTGGGGTCCAAAGAAGCTAGAGATTAAGCCTCTTGCTATGGTGAGATGCTTAGACCAAAATTCGACCAAGGCCGATTTCAGGTGTTAATCAAAATCTATACTAGGGGATCTATGGAAGGGGGATTTGATAGGGCGTTTGCTTCTTTCAATGTTGTGAAGGTGTGGGTGAGTTTAATTTGAGTTTGGTGGAGTTTAGAGGTGGGGACATCTTTGTCCTGTCTGCGACAAGTTTTTGAGCTTAAAAATTGGGCTCCGACAAGCGGATTCAAGGTAATGTGGTGGTTGGGTTGCACTCAAGAGGTCTCACAAAGGATTTGAAATCAATTTTTGGAAGTCTCTTAGAGGAATCTTTAGCTCTCTCTCTATGGCCGTGGAGGGGAGCTTTTTATAAAAATGGCCTTAGGCTTGCTACCATGGCCAATTAGAGGGTGAAATGTGTTGCCTAGGTGGAGGGAAGAGAGGCTCTAGGCTTCAATTTGGATGATTTGGCCTCTAATTTGGAGTTGGCTTTAATACAATGGGGGTTTGGTCATTTTCCAGCCGCTAGACTGGCCGACCAGCCAAGGGAGGTGGGTAGGGAGGTCAGGTGAGCCAGGGGAATATGTCACAGCAACATAATGTACTTAGGCTTTGTTTTGGCAAAAATTCCCAAGGCTTAAGCAAATATGTTATTAAATCCCTTGATTTAGGGAACCTTTGGTCCATGGCTTAACTTAGGTGGTTTCATGGGGTTTAGGCTGGTCATTAGGGTCTAACTAATGGTTGTGGAGTCATTAATTTGGTGACTTTGGGGTAGTTAGGCCATCTTTAGTGCATGGGTTCAATGTGGGTTCAAGTGATCAAAGCATGAGTTTGGGCTAGGCTAGTGACCAAAAGAAAATATGTTGAGATTTTCATACCTATTCTACACTATTTTTGATGATATTACACTTTAAATAAAGGTATTTTTGATGTTTTGTTGCAAGTATGAAGATTTATGATCATTAGAGCAAAAAGACGCAAAAAGAAGAGAATTTGGAGTGAAAAAGGCCAAAATTTGAAGATTTGAACTAGGGTACCGACGGCAAGATTTTCCTGAGACTCCAGACAAATAATTTAGAAGGCCCGCCGACGGCGCCCTCAAGGCCGCCGACGGCGAGATCGGTGGTTATTTCCAAAGGTGCATTGAATGCGGACAATTTTTGGAGGGATGCTTAGTCAACTCTTGGGAAAACTCTTCCACATCTTTAAAAGAAGATTTCGGCCAAAAATTGAGAAGGAGTTTCAGGAGTTGAAAGGTTAGAATAGAGTCCAAGATCCTCAGTAGTGTGTAGAGAGTTTACTTTAGGGTTAGATTGTGAGGAATTCCTTGAGAGATTTTTGGAGTGCAGGGAAACTGAGAGATTTCTTCCTCCTTGCCACTTCAAAGAAGAATTCTATGTGCTGTAAAGAAAGAAAGAGATTCAGAGGAACTTTGAGGAGATTGCTTGGGGAAGAATTGGAGATAAGTATTAATTACTTGTTGTAGTTTGTACGACTTTGCTTCTATATATAAATTTCGAGTTTTTTTGTGTCTTCCCCATGAGTTCTAAATAGTTTTCTCTGTCTTTCTCGTTGTCTTGCAATTTGTGAAATGGTAATTTTAATTGGTTGAGCCATGAAAATGTTAAAGAAGTTGTGATGATCTCTTAACTTTGATCTTAATTTACTTTCAATCTGGCCAATTGATTTGTTAAAATATGTTGAGTTTTACAACTAAAGTGAAGATTATGTCCAATATTCAGGGAGGTCAAAGCCCTTGGAAATTTGGTGCAAAAAGAAAGGGAAAAAAATTTATCGGGCGTAGAATTGGAGATGTTAGAGTGACAGATTAAAATCCTCAATTCGGTCCTATCGTTTGGGTACTTAAGTGTAGATGTTAGCCCTCAGGTGAGGGGAATGTGGGAGCTCCTAAGTGAGAGTCGGTATCCTCCCAGCCTAGCAGCAGATTCAGTAAACAAGCATAGGATTAGTTAATGCTCTTTATGGTTGGACCAAAGGGTAAAGAATATGTATGTGACCAAAGGAAAATATGCTGAGATTTTCATACCTATTTTACAGTGTTTTTGATGATATTGCACTTTAACGAAAGGTATTTTTGATGTTTTGTTGCAGGAATGATGAATTAGAGTCATTGGAGCAAAAAATGCAAAAAAGAGCGAATTTGGAGCGAAAATGACCAAAATGTGTAGATTTGAACTAGAGCGCCGACAGCAAGCCCAACAGCATTAATGGTGGACTTTTTCCGAGACTCCTAATTAAATTCACTTAGAAGGCTCGCCGACGGCGCCCTTGAGGCTGCCGACAGCGAGCTTGGCGGTTATGTCCAATAATGCATTGAATGAGGATGAATTTTGGAGGGGTGCTTAGTCAACTCTTGGGAAAACTCATCCACAACTTTAAAAGAAGATTTTGGCCAAAAATAGAGAGGTCCTGGAAGTTAGAGAGGTTCCATTAGTGTATATATAATTTACTAGAGTGTCTAAATTGTGAGGAATTCTTTAAGAGATTGTAAGAGTGGAGGGAAAGTGAGAGATTTCTTCCTCCTTGTCGCTTCAAAGAGGAATTCTGTGCTATAAAGAAATGAAGAGATTCAAAGGAACTTCGAGGAGTTTGCTTAGGGAGAAATTAGAGATAAGTTTAGTTACTTGTTGTAGTTTGTATGAATTTGCTTTTATATATGAATTCTGAGTTTCTTTGTGTTTTCCCCATGAGATCTGAGTAGTTTTCTCTATCTTTCTCCTTGTCTTGAGATTTATGAAATGGTGATTTGAATTGGTTGAGCCATGAAAATGTTAAAGAAATTATGATGATCTTTTCACTTCGATCTTAATTTACTTTCAATCTGACCAATTGATTTGTTAAAATTTGTTGAGTTTTACAACTAAAGTGAAGATTACATCCAAGATTCAAGGAGGACAAAGCCCTTAGAGGTTGGGTGCAAATAAATAAAGAAATAAAACTATAGGGCGTAGAATTAGAGATTTTAGGTTGACCGACTAAAATCCCCAATTTGGTCCTATTATTTGGGTGCTGAAGTGTAGATGTTAGCCCTGAGGTGAGGAGAACGTGAGAGCTCTGAAGTGAGAGCCAGTATTCTCCCAGCCTAGCCATAGATTTAGTAAACAAGCGTAGGATTAGAAAATGTTCTTTATGCCTAGACCAAAGGGTAAAGAATAGGTATGCTCCTATTTGGCACAATATAATTTGAACTGATTCACTTTATCCATTCACTATAATTTCTTAACAAGGAGAAGGATGCTTTCTTATATATTGAATATCACATTAAAAACCTTACAGTATAATTAGTTATTTAAGAGTTATTAAAATTACATATTTATTTCAATTGCTTATTAGTGATAGGTATAATTAGTTATTTAAGAGTTATTAAAATTACATATTTATTTCAATTGCCTATTAGTGACTCATAAGCTTAATTATTTAATAAGTTATTAAAATTACATATTTATTTCAATTGCCTATTAGTGACAGATAAACAATTTGAATTACATTTTTTTAATTAAGTATTACATTTCTAAAATCTTAGTTCATAGTTTNTGATTTTCAATGATATTTACTTTTCTAATCCTCACTTAAATGAAACTTGATTTAGCCTAAGTCACTACCAAGTCCTTAAGACCTAGGTGAGTGTCTTAGTAATTTTTTGAAAAGGTTAAGCTTTAAGTGGTCATGATTCATGATTTGAATTTTATTTGAAAATCAAAATAGGGGTTTTAAATTGATTAATTATTGACTTCAAAAGTCATACCCCTAAGTCTTGGGTTCATTTTATTTTAATTAACTTCCAAATTTTAATAATTTAGAAATTTATTAGATTATTGACTTCAAAAGTCATACCCCTAAGTCCTGGGTTCATTTTATTTTAATAAACTTCCATTTTTTTATAATTAGAAATTTATTAACTTATCTTTTTAATTTAGAAAGTGAGTTGGTTTCTATCAATTAACACCTTGTGTTTCAAGCATCCAAATTAACTGATTAAGATCCAAGGTTGCCCATTTCCCTTGTTGAATTAAGTTTAAATGTTAATTAAGGCTAAATTTCAAAAATTTTACATTTGCCCTTAAGACTTTAACACTTCATAATTTATCAAATTTAATTTAAATGACTTTGAAATTTTTATCCTACCTCATTTATGGGTTAGTTAAGAAATCAANTAAGGCTTTAACACTTCATAATTTATCAAATTTAATTCAAATGACTTTGAAATTTTTATCCTACCTCATTCAAGGGTTAGTTAAGAAATCAGAGGAGAAAATGTAAATTTTGAAAATTTAATTTAATTTATATAATTATTTTCATGCAAAATTAGGATTTTTAAAAGAAAATTCCTAACTTGGCTAATGTAAATCATGATCCCTTGAAATTTTTACTGGAGGTAGATCTAGAATAGAGAAGCATCTAGAACAAATTTCATGATTTTTTAAATTTTATTTGAATTTTAAGAAATATTTTAAATTTTGGGGTTTTTATTACATATAAAATATTTTAAAAGGGGAAAATTAAGTTTATATTATTGAAAAGTCTTCCTGAGGTCAGAGATCCCAAAGGATAAAATTTTATATTTTTCTGAGTTTTGTTTGATTTAGTGGAATTATTCTTAGTGAAAACCTATTTTTAGCCTTTGAAATTTATTTTTTAAGCTTTGAAGTTCATTATCTTTATTTAGAAAAAAAGAAAAAAATTCTAATTGTTTTTAAGTGCTTAGGAAGCAATTTAGCTCATTTCCATGAATTTTATTATTTTCGTGATTTTTAAGTTTTTTAAATTATTTAAATATTTAAAATAGGCTAAAAATGAAGTTTTTATTTTAAATACCATTTTATTTTTAGAACATACCCTTGATCATAGAGAACTCAAAAAAATAAATTTTTATAAATTTTTGAGTTATACTTTGATTTTTAAAAATCATTTAAGTGCCAAAAATGTTATTTATCTTTAAAAATCAACTTATGTTACTAAATGAACTTAAAATTCTTTAAAATTTTTATGGTGAGTTCTCTAGATCCTAAAAAATATTGGAGATAAAAAATCAAGTCAATTTTTTGTTTATAGTTTTCAAAATTAATTATCTTATTGATTTAGGGTTTGTAAATTTTAGGTTTATTTTGAATGACTTGGCTCATGAGAAATTTTCCTAAAGGCTCTCTGGTCATCATAAATCTCCCAAAATTTTTTTGGATTTTTCTAAGCAACATGCTAATTTTCGTGATTATTTTAAGCAAATAATGCACATAAACTTGAAAATTATGATTCTCTGTCTACGAACCTCCTCTGACTTTAGAAAAATCAAGGAATGTTCCCTAAGACAGAGGTAACAACATGCTAAAATTTCAAGCCATGGTGAGATTCCTACATGCATGGAGAATCAAAACATCCAAATCAGTATTTAATTATTTAAAAATAAAATATGCATGAAATGGACTCCAAATCATTTCTACATTGTTCTCCTCTGTTCACTGAGCAAAAGGGTGTCCTTATTTTTTTTTTTATGATTTTCCACACTAAGATATGAATTCTTAAAACTAGGGGTCATTTTCTGATTTTTTAAATCCCTATTTATCTATTTAAATGTGCGGCGCTGACTGGATCCTAGGCAGCTCTGAAAGCATGCATGGCGCGCTCTGGTTGACGCCGCCATCCACGTATCCACTGACTTGGCCCACGGTTCATGTAAGGATGCGCTGTCCGACTCGATCTCCTCCGTCCATCTGATACACGTGCGATCAGACGGCTCCCGATCATCGTCCCCGATAGAGTGATCTCGTGATCGTCCGCACTAAAACCCTAAGATCTCAGCCTAGACTCAACCAAATCACCTCGGGTTTGATCCTATGGACTTGTCTAAGTGAGACAAACATATCCATACGGTAATCATGCAATTAAATTAAGCCTAATCAAATTGAGAATCCAAATAGGCACGGGAGGAGGAGAGGTTCAATACCTTGGCTCTGAGAAGGGAAACTTTGATCAGAGAATCTTGGCATGTTTGTTGGGGTCTAGAGAAGCTAGAGATTAAGCCTCTTGCTATAGTGAGATGCTTAGACCAAAATTCGACCAAGGCCGATTTCAGGTGTTAATCAAAGTCTATACTAGGGGATCTATGGAAGGGGGATTTGATAGGGCGTTTGCTTCTTTCAATGTTGTGAAGGTGTGGGTGAGTTTAATTTGAGTTTGGTGGAGTTTAGAGGTGGGGACATCTTTGTCCTGTCTGCGACAAGTTTTTGAGCTTAAAAATTGGGCTCCGACAAGCGGATTCAAGGTAATGTGGTGGTTGGGTTGCACTCAAGAGGTCTCACAAAGGATTTGAAATCAATTTTTGGAAGTCTCTTAGAGGAATCTTTAGCTCTCTCTCTATGGCCGTGGAGGGGAGCTTTTTATAAAAATGGCCTTAGGCTTGCTACCATGGCCAATTAGAGGGTGAAATGTGTTGCCTAGGTGGAGGGAAGAGAGGCTCTAGGCTTCAATTTGGATGATTTGGCCTCTAATTTGGAGTTGGCTTTAATACAATGGGGGTTTGGTCATTTTCCAGCCGCTAGACTGGCCGACCAGCCAAGGGAGGTGGGTAGGGAGGTCAGGTGAGCCAGGGGAATATGTCACAGCAACATAATGTACTTAGGCTTTGTTTTGGCAAAAATTCCCAAGGCTTAAGCAAATATGTTATTAAATCCCTTGATTTAGGGAACCTTTGGTCCATGGCTTAACTTAGGTGGTTTCATGGGGTTTAGGCTGGTCATTAGGGTCTAACTAATGATTGTGGAGTCATTAATTTGGTGACTTTGGGGTAGTTAGGCCATCTTTAGTGCATGGGTTCAATGTGGGTTCAAGTGATCAAAGCATGAGTTTGGGCTAGGCTAGTGACCAAAAGAAAATATGTTGAGATTTTCATACCTATTCTACACTATTTTTGATGATATTACACTTTAAATAAAGGTATTTTTGATGTTTTGTTGCAAGTATGAAGATTTATGATCATTAGAGCAAAAAGACGCAAAAAGAAGAGAATTTGGAGTGAAAAAGGCCAAAATTTGAAGATTTGAACTAGGGTACCGACGGCAAGATTTTCCTGAGACTCCAGACAAATAATTTAGAAGGCCCGCCGACGGCGCCCTCAAGGCCGCCGACGGCGAGATCGGTGGTTATTTCCAAAGGTGCATTGAATGCGGACAATTTTTGGAGGGATGCTTAGTCAACTCTTGGGAAAACTCTTCCACATCTTTAAAAGAAGATTTCGGCCAAAAATTGAGAAGGAGTTTCAGGAGTTGAAAGGTTAGAATAGAGTCCAAGATCCTCAGTAGTGTGTAGAGAGTTTACTTTAGGGTTAGATTGTGAGGAATTCCTTGAGAGATTTTTGGAGTGCAGGGAAACTGAGAGATTTCTTCCTCCTTGCCACTTCAAAGAAGAATTCTATGTGCTGTAAAGAAAGAAAGAGATTCAGAGGAACTTTGAGGAGATTGCTTGGGGAAGAATTGGAGATAAGTATTAATTACTTGTTGTAGTTTGTACGACTTTGCTTCTATATATAAATTTCGAGTTTTTTTGTGTCTTCCCCATGAGTTCTAAATAGTTTTCTCTGTCTTTCTCGTTGTCTTGCAATTTGTGAAATGGTAATTTTAATTGGTTGAGCCATGAAAATGTTAAAGAAGTTGTGATGATCTCTTAACTTTGATCTTAATTTACTTTCAATCTGGCCAATTGATTTGTTAAAATATGTTGAGTTTTACAACTAAAGTGAAGATTATGTCCAATATTCAGGGAGGTCAAAGCCCTTGGAAATTTGGTGCAAAAAGAAAGGGAAAAAAATTTATCGGGCGTAGAATTGGAGATGTTAGAGTGACAGATTAAAATCCTCAATTCGGTCCTATCGTTTGGGTACTTAAGTGTAGATGTTAGCCCTCAGGTGAGGGGAATGTGGGAGCTCCTAAGTGAGAGTCGGTATCCTCCCAGCCTAGCAGCAGATTCAGTAAACAAGCATAGGATTAGTTAATGCTCTTTATGGTTGGACCAAAGGGTAAAGAATATGTATGTGACCAAAGGAAAATATGCTGAGATTTTCATACCTATTTTACAGTGTTTTTGATGATATTGCACTTTAACGAAAGGTATTTTTGATGTTTTGTTGCAGGAATGATGAATTAGAGTCATTGGAGCAAAAAATGCAAAAAAGAGCGAATTTGGAGCGAAAATGACCAAAATGTGTAGATTTGAACTAGAGCGCCGACAGCAAGCCCAACAGCATTAATGGTGGACTTTTTCCGAGACTCCTAATTAAATTCACTTAGAAGGCTCGCCGACGGCGCCCTTGAGGCTGCCGACAGCGAGCTTGGCGGTTATGTCCAATAATGCATTGAATGAGGATGAATTTTGGAGGGGTGCTTAGTCAACTCTTGGGAAAACTCATCCACAACTTTAAAAGAAGATTTTGGCCAAAAATAGAGAGGTCCTGGAAGTTAGAGAGGTTCCATTAGTGTATATATAATTTACTAGAGTGTCTTGGCCAAAAATAGAAGAGTGCTAGAGGCCTTGGAGGTTACCATTAGTGTATAGAATTTCCAGTAGAGTGTAACATTGTGAGGAATTCTTTGAGAGATTGTAAGAGTGGAGGGAAAGTGAGAGATTTCTTCCTCCTTTCCTGTGAGGAATTCTTTAAGAGATTGTAAGAGTGGAGGGAAAGTGAGAGATTTCTTCCTCCTTGTCGCTTCAAAGAGGAATTCTGTGCTATAAAGAAATGAAGAGATTCAAAGGAACTTCGAGGAGTTTGCTTAGGGAGAAATTAGAGATAAGTTTAGTTACTTGTTGTAGTTTGTATGAATTTGCTTTTATATATGAATTCTGAGTTTCTTTGTGTTTTCCCCATGAGATCTGAGTAGTTTTCTCTATCTTTCTCCTTGTCTTGAGATTTATGAAATGAGGATTTGAATTGGTTGAGCCATGAAAATGTTAAAGAAATTGTGATGATCTTTTCACTTCCATCTTAATTTACTTTAAATCTGGCCAATTGATTTGTTAAAATTTGTTGAGTTTTACAACTAAAGTGAAGATTACGACCAAGATTCGGGGAGGACAAAGCCCTTGGAGGTTGGGTGCAAATAAATAAAGAAATAAAACTGTCGGGCGTAGAATTAGAGATTTTAGGTTGACAAACTAAAATCCCCAATTTGGTCCTATTATTTGGGTGCTGAAGTGTAGATGTTAGCCCTGAGGTGAGGAGAACGTGGGAGCTCTGAAGTGAGAGCTAGTATTCTCCCAGCCTAGCCGCAGATTCAGTAAACAAACGTAGGATTAGTCAATGTTCTTTATGCCTAGACCAAAGGGTAAATAATAGGTATGCTCTTATTTAGGATAATAAAATTTGAACTGATTCACTTTATCCATTCACTATAATTTCTTAACAAGGAGAATGATGCTTTCTTATATATTAAATATCACATTAGAAACCTTACTAGTATAATTAGTTATTTAAGAGTTATTAAAATTACATATTTATTTCAATTACTTATTAGTGACAGATAAGCAATTTGAATTACATTGTTGTGATTAAGTATTACATTTCTAAAATCTTAGTTCATAGTTCTAATATTACTCCCTGTGGAATCGATATCTAGGACTCTATTAGAGCCCTATATTACTTGAGCGATACGTATACTTGCATTGATAAGTGTGACTTTACAATTATTGAATATTTTATACATACATCTTTATCGAATCTATAACTGTTAGTATGTTTTTGGTGCAGTTGCTGAGGAATTAAATCTTTCAGCAGCAGTATTAAATACTTATATTCTTAAGCACATATAAAGTCACTGTCAAGTTTTTAGCACCGTTGCTATGGAGTAAACAAGAATCATAATTAGAGTAACAGAAAAATTAGGATTATGAGAAAATTTTTACTTGAATTGCAATCTATTTTCATATTTAGTTAACCGTTTTACTGTGTACTGATTTCAAATTGTATGAGTAAATTTTGGCTTGAAAATCATATACCCTACGATTCGGAATTAGAACGCACTGTTGGAAAAATTAGAAGATTGAGAAGAGAACCTAGAAATTCTGATACAATGAAAAACAACATGAACAATAAAGGAATAGAAAATGAAGACCAACCTAAACCCCTACGAGATTATGCAAATCATACAGTAGATGAAATTCACTTATCTATCCAAAATCTTGATATAGCTGCTAATTCATTTGAACTTAAACCTGCTATTATCCAAATGGTACAAAACAATCAATTCGGAGGTACATCAAATGAAGATCCAAATTTACACCTCGTTAGTTTTTTAGAACTGTGTGCTACCTTTAAATATGATAAAGTTTCAAATGATGTTGTTAGACTTAGACTTTTTCCTTTTTCACTTAAGGATAAGGCTAAGATGTAATTAAAGTGGTTAGCACCAAGATCATATTAGAACTTGGGGAGAACTTTCACAGAAATTTCTATCCAAATATTTCCCTCCATCAAAAACTGTTAAACTTAGAAATGACATAACATCTTGGGGAGAACTTTCACAGAAATTTCTATCTAAATATTTTCCTCCATCCAAAACTGCTAAACCTAGAAATGACATAACATCGTTCTGTCAGATTGATGGAGAGTCAATATTTTATCTTAGAAAATGCCCTCATCATTCGTTACCAGATTGGTTGATAATTTAAAGTTTTTATAATGGATTAGTGGGATCACTCAGATCGATTATAGATACTGTGGTTGGTGGTTCTTTAATGTAAAAATCTTTTGATGAGGCTTATTCGTTAATAGAACAAGCGGCTGGTGGTTCTTTAATGTCAAAACCTTTTGATGAGGCTTATTCATTAATAGAAGAAAATGCTACCAACAATTTTCAATGACCCTCTGAAAGGGTAAATCCTAAAAGAGTAGCTAGTATCCACGCTACCAATAAGGGTAAATCCTAAAAGAGTAGCTAGTATCCATCATTCTGATGCAATATCTATGTTAGCTTCACAGATTGCTACAATATCAAAGAAATTAGATTGTTATGGAATGAATTATTCTCCAACACCTCTTATGATGGAAGAGAATTCATGTGGGCAATTTTTGGATGTTCAACCTTCATATGAGACTTTAAATGCTATTAATAGACCCAACAACCCTTATTCAAAATATTATAACTCAGGTTGGAAAAATCATCCAAATTTCAATTGGAATAACAATTCTGCTACAAATCAATAATGGGCAAACAACCCAGTAAACCCATTAGGAAATTCATCCAACTAAGGAAATGTTAATTATTGACCTTCTTATCCTCCAAGATTTAATAGTAACACTTAAATTAAGGAAAAGAAGTTGTCTATGGAAGAATTGATATTAAACATGGGTCAACAGCAAGGAAATCAATTACAAATTCAAGGAAATCAATTACAAAATCAAGGAACTGCTATTAAGAACACTCAAATTAAGGAGAAGAAGTTGTCTATGGAAGAACTGATATTAAACATGGGTCAACAGTTATAGAATCAAGCAATTACAGATTCAAGGAAATCAATTACAACATCAAGGAACTGCTATTAAGAATATTGAAAAACTTACAAATTCAAGGAAATCAATTACAAAATCAAGGAACTGCTATTAAGAATATTGAAAATCAGCTAGGGCATATCGCTACTGCGCTTAGTAACCGAACATTAGGAAATTTTCCTAGTACTGTGGAACCAAATCCTAAAAATCAAGGAAAAGAACAAATAAAGGAGATAAAATTTTGAAAAGAATTGGAAACAAGAGTACAGAAAGAAACAGAAACTGAAAAAGAGAAAGTGGATACATACAAATAAAAGGATCATGAGTACCCAGATTTAGAATGTCCACTTACACCAATGAAAATTACTGTGGAGAAACCTCCACCACTATTTCCTTAAAGATTGAAGCAACAAAAATAGAATAAACAAATTTCCAAATTTTTAGAAATTTCGGTAAATATTCCCTTCGTAGAAGCTTTAGAGCAAATGCCCAATTATGTGAAATTTATGAAAAATGGAGAAACCTCCACCACCGTTTCCTAAAAGATTGAAGCAACACAAAAAGGTTAAACAATTTTCCAAGTTTATAGAAATTCTTAAGAAATTAACGATGAAGCAACATAAACAGAATAAACAATTTTCCAAATTTTTAAAAATTCTTAAGAAGTTAACAGTAAATATTCCCTTCGTAGAAGCTTTAGAGCAAATGCCCAATTATGTGAAATTTATGAAAGATATACTGATATTCCCTTCGTAGAAGCTTTAGAGCAAATGCCTAATTATGTGAAATTTATGAAAGATATTTTGAATTCCCTTCGTAGAAGCTTTAGAGCAAATGCCCAATTATGTGAAATTTATGAAAGATATTCTAAATAAGAAAAGGAAGTTCACTGATAATGAAACTGTTGCATATAGCAAAGAATGTAGTGCAATCATTCAGAAAAAGCTTCCTGAAAAATTAAAAGATCCTGGCCGTTTCACTATACCGTGTGCTATCGGTCAAAAATTTTAAGGAAGAACTTTATGTGATTTGGAAGCCAGCATTAATCTTATGTGATATGGATGAATTAGAAAGTGATATGGAAGATCTTTATGTGTTACAGAAGAGCTTTATGTGATAAAGTTATTTTGGACAGAAAATGAAGAATTAGATTATGTTCAAGAAAGATTTGAGATGCTGGATATTACAGAAAATGTTGATAAGAATCTATTTCTGTCAATTATAAAACCACTTGAACTTCAGTTGAAAATATTTCCTTTCCACTTGAAGTATGCGTTTCTCGGAGACTCATCTACATTACCTGTTATTATATCTCTAGAATCAAATGATTTGCAAGAGCAAATACTGTTAAATACATTAAAAAGATATAAGAAAGCTTTTGGTTGGACCTTAGCTGATATTAAGGGAATCAATCCTTCAATAAGATATAAGAAAGCTTTTGGTTGGACCTTAGCTGATATTAAGAGAATCAGTCCTTCGATCTGAATGCACAGAATTATATTAGATGAACAATATAAATAAAGAGTTGATCCACAAAGTAGATTAAATCCAATGTTGAAAGAAGTAATTAAGAAGGAAATTTTGAAATGGTTAAACACTCGAATTATATATCCTATTTCTGATAATGCATGGGTAAGTCAAATTCATTGTGTTCCTAAGAAAGGAGGAGTGACTGTTGAAACAAAAGAAAATAATGAATTAATACCTATTAGACAAGTTACTGGGTGGAGTATTTAATTGATTATAGAAAATTAAACACTGCCACCAAGAAAGATCACTTCCCTTTACCCTTTTTAGACCAAATAGTGGGTAAACATGTCGGGCACAAATATTTTGTTTTTTATATGGATATACCGGTTACCGTCAAATTCCTATTGCTCCTGAGGATCAAGAAAAGACAATATTTACTAGACCTTTTGGAACTTTTGCTTTTTGAAGAATTCCTTTTGGATTATGTAATGCAACTGCAACATTCCATAGATGTATAATGTCTATATTTAGTAAATTAATTGATGATGGATTGGAATTATTTATGGATGATTTCTCTGTATTTGGAACACAATTTGACGCATGATTAAATTATCTTGAAAAAGTTTTGGAGTTATGCGAAAGAACTAATTTAGTTCTAAATTGGGGTAAATGTCAATTTATGGTTGCAGGAGGAATTGCATTAGGGCATAAAATTTTGGAAATTGGTATGGAAGCAGACCCTACAAAAATTCAAGTTATATCTTAATTAAAAAATGGTATGGAAGTAGACCCTGCAAAAATTCAAGTTATATCTAAACTAACACCTCCTACGTAATGTAAAGAGAGGTTAGGAGTTTTCTTGGACATGTTGGATTTTATAGGCGTTTTATTAAAGATTTTTTAGAGAGGTTAGGAGTTTTCTTGGACATGTTGGATTTTATAGGCGTTTTATTAAAGATTTTTCAAAAGTTACTAAACAACCTGCAAAAATTCAAGTTATATCTAAACTAACACCTCCTACTAATGTAAGAGAGGTTAGGAGACAAAAATTCAAGTTATATCTAAACTAACACCTCCTACTAATGTAAGAGAGGTTAGGAGTTTCACAAAAATCCGAGTTATATCTAAACTAACACCTCCTACTAGTGTAAGAGAAGTTAGAAGTTTTCAGGGACATGTTGGTTTTTACATGCGTTTTATTAAAGATTTTTCAAAAATTACTAAACCTCTATGACAACTTTTAGAAAAGGAAAAGAAATTTGAATTTACTGAAAGCTGTTTAAATTCTTTTGAGTTATTAAGGAAAAAATTAATCACAGCCCCTATTATAGTTTCACCTAACTAGGAGAAACCATTTGAACTGATGTGTGATGCTAGTGACTATGCTATTGGAGTTGTCCTTGTACAAAGATATGAAAAGAATTTTAAAGTTATATACTACGGTAGTAAAACTCTTAATGATGCACAAATTAACAATACCGTTACTAAAAAAAGAGTTATTGGCCATTGTGTATTCTTTAGAAAAATTTAGATCTTATTTAATTGGAGTTAAATGTGTTGTGCATACTGATCACTCTGCTATTAAATATATGATGCAAAAGAAGGATGCCAAAGTAAGGTTAATTAGATGGATACTTTTGATGAAAGAATTTGATCTTGTGGTTATAGATAGAAATGGAACTGATAATCAAATTGCTGATCATTTATTGAGATTAAAAAATCATGAATTATCTGACACCGGCAATGAAATTAGAAACAGTTTCCCTGATGAACAACTTTATAATATTAATGAGTGGAAAATACCATGGTACGTTGATATTGTTCATTATATTATAAGTGATATTTTACCACCTATGTTGACACTGTAAGAACTAAGAAAATTCATTCATGATGCGAAATCATATTTTTTGGATGAGCCTTATTTATATAAACAATGTAACGATCTTATTATGAGGAGATGTGTATCTTATGAAGAAACTGATCTAATCATTCAGAAATGTCATGATTTTGAATTTGGAGGACATTTTGGGAATTATGAAACTGCTTATAAAATTTTACAAGCTGGATTTTATTGTCGTACTATCTTTAGAGATGTTTATAGATACATAGAAACTTGTGATCAATGTCAACGAGTAGGTAATAGATCTAGAAAAAATGAAATGCATCTGAATTTCATGTTAGAAGTTAAGATCTTTAATGTTTGGGGATTAGATCATGGGTGACCATTTACTTCTTCAGAAGTTGAGATCTTTGATGTTTGGGGATTATATTTTATGGGACCATTTATTCCTTTATTTGAGGAACTTATACATATTAATTGCAGTAGACTATGTTTCAAAGTGGATTGAAGCACAAGATTTACCTTAATGTGACACTAAAAGTGTTTTAAGATTTTTAATGAAAAATATTTTTACTAGATACGGAATGCCTAGAATGATTATCACTGATAGTGGATACCATTTTTGGAATGAATACATTCAGAGATTGACAGAAAGGTTTAATATTATTCATAGAAACTCTACTGCCTATCATCCTCAAACCAATGGGTTAGCTGAAGTTTTTAATAGAGAGATTAAACAAATACTTGAAAAGAATGTAAACCCTAGTATAGTAGATTGGTCCACTATACAGATTAAACAAATGCTTGAAAAAACTATAAATCCTAGTAGAATAGATTGGTCCATTAGACTGTACAAAACAAATACTTGAAAAGACTGTAAACCCTAGTAGAATAGATTGGTCCACTAGACTGGATATCACATTATGGGGCTTACAAGACTGCTTATAAAACTCCTATTGGAATGACTCCTTATAGACTGATTTTTGGAAAGACTTGCAACGTTATAAAACTCCTATTGGAATGACTCCTTACAGACTAATTTTTGGAAAGACTTGTCACTTACGCTCCTATTGGAATGACTCCTTACAAACTAATTTTTGGAAAGACTTGTCACTTACCAGTAGAACTTGTAAACCCTAGTAGAATAGATTGGTTCACTAGATTGGATACCGCATTATGGGCTTACAGGACTACTTATAAAACTCAAGTCGATTGGTCCACTAGACTGGATAACACATTATGGGCTTACAGGACTGCTTATAAAACTCTTATTGGATTGACTCCTTACAAACTGATTTTTGGAAAGACTTGTCACTTATCAGTAGAATTGGAGCATAAAACAGACTCCTTACAGACTAATTTTTGAGACTGATTTTTTGAAAGACTTGTCACTTACCAGTAGAATTGGAGCATAAAGCATATTGGGCGATTAAAGATATTATAATTTGAAAGATGCTGGTAAGAAGAGATTGTTACAATTAAATGAATTGAAAGAACATTTGAAAGATGCTGGTAAGAAGAGATTGTTACAATTAAATGAATTGGAAGAATTAAGAAATCCTTACCAGTAGAATTGGAGCATAAAGCATATTAGGCAATTAAAGAATTCAATTATAATTTGAAATTGCTGGTAAGAAGAGATTGTTACAATTAAATGAATTGAAAGAATTAAGAAATGAATCTTATGATAACGATAGAATTTATAATGAGAAACTAAAGTTATGGCATGATCGGAAGATTAACCAGAAGAATTTTGAACAAGGACAAGAAGTTTTGCTTTACAATACTACGCTGAAGTTATTCCTTGGGAAATTGAAGTCTTGTTGGTTAGGACCCTTTACTGTAACTTAAGTTTATACTTATGGAGCTGTTGAAATTGAAGATCAGAAAATTGGAAATAGATTTAAAGTAAATGAACATAGAATAAAATCGTATTTTGAGGGTATAAAACCAAATTTTAAAGAGGTTTTAATGATCAGTCAACCTGAATAAACCTGAATAGGTTGGGTTGACGACATTAAACCAAGCACTTTATGGGAGACAACCCATAATTATCTTTATTTTTATTGCAACTATAGTAGTTTTTATTTGAAATTATCGTTAATTTGTGGTAGTATTGAGCTCTACTACTCTTATTTACCCTTGAATCATTATAAAAATTGGATCCATAGAGAAAAATTGGAATGCATTCTGACCAGAGTGAAACTATGCAATTTTTACCTTGGGCGCCGACAGCGCCATCGACGCCGCCAATGGCGAGACTGGCGGGATGGCAGTTTTTGGAGTTTGAATGGCGGTTTTTGGCAGTTTTTTGGCGGGTTTACCCCTTTTAAACTCCTAAATTCGATTCTTAAGTTCATATTTCCCCCAAAAACAAAGTGAAACTCCATCAAATTTGTTTCTATGGCATCCAATTCCTTTGATAATGCCAGAATCAATGGGAGAAAGTTAATTAGTGCGGAAGCGCAGCGAATCTTCAACAAGGTACTGGCAAAGAAAAGATTAATCAAGGAACAAGGATTCGTAAATCATGGATTGAATAACCCCTCTATGGAAATTTAAGAGATGATAGTGTGGCAAAGATGGGAAGTACTGTGCTATACTACCGTCACCGTGGTTGTTTCTGTGGTGAAAGAATTTTATGCAAATTTGCATGGAATCAACCAGGGATTCGTTAATGTGTGAGGTAGATGGATAAGTTTTACTCCTGCACAGGCCAATGAATTATATATGATCGAGAACGTTCCTATCTGNTTTTTAAACTCAAAAATTTGATTTCTAGTTCATATTTTCCCTCCAAAAATGAAGTGAAACTCCATCAATTTCGTTCTTATGGCGTCCAATTCCCCTAATAATCCCATAATGCGAGTTTTCAATCGACGAAAGTTTAATAGTGCGGAAGCGCAGCGAATCTTCAACAAGTTGCTGGCGAAGAAAATATTAATCAAGGAACAAGGATTTGTGAATTGCGAATTGAATAATCCGACGATGGATATTGAAGATACGATAGTGCGGCGAAGATGGGAAGTGCTGTGCGAGGAAGATGGGAAGTCCTGTGGTGAAAAAATTTTATGCAAATTTGCATGGAATCAACCAAGGAGTTGTTTATGTGTGAGGAAGATGGATCACTTCCACTCCTGCACGGATCAATCAATTATATATGATAGAGAATGTTCATGTCTGCCACTATTCCAATTTCATCCCAATGAGAAACCAGATGAATGAGATTTACGAATACTTAACGGACGAAACTGACGACTGGGAAACAATAGAAAATGGGTATGTTAGTTTCTCTGCAACACTCCTGAATCCCGTTTCGAAACATTGGCACTTTTTCATTTCTGTGAAACTGTTACTGATAATGGAGATCAGTAAAGTTTCTAAGGAAAGTGTCATTTTAAATTATTGTATCCAAAGCGGACTGTCAATTGACATTGGATCTATAATTATGAAGTCAGTTTTGGGCTTGATCATTCATGGATCAACTTATGGGCTTGGACACCCCTCCGCAATTTTATCAGTTTGCAGCAGTTCCAAGTGTCCTATGAAAATTGGGAAAAGGTACTGCTACCTTGGAAGCCTTTGGATCCCACTAAAAGATTCACAGTTTTTGAAGATGAAAATGACATGGCCATTATAGCAGATCAAGCATCTCAGAATTCGCAGCCAGTTCAACCCTTAGTCCCTAATAGGTCTCTTGTGATTCTGCGCCAAATCAAGAATTTGGAAAAGGAGGTACAAAATGTCATGAATGCGATTAATAATATCTCTGATTTCCTTGATCATATAGACTGGAGAATGAAGGAACATTTCGAGCAGTCTGGACATTTAGAAGATAGCCTGATACGACTGATGAGGCGGATGAAATTGATAGAGGAAGATTCTACTAAAGAATTTCCATTCCGACCCTTCTACAACCTCTTCGTTCATGTGCAACCAATGGGTGATCTCAGAGGAGAATCGAGTACCGAGTCTGAAGATTAGTAGATTTATATTATTACCTATCTGTCTATCTATGTATTTTGATTTCAACTTTGTATTTTCTTTGCTTTAGAATTATGCTTGTAGATCTTTATATAATTGAGACTAAGGATAAGATGTTTTTGTTTTAAGCGTTTTGAGTGTTTTGGCTTCGATTGCAATGCTAAATTAATGTATTGAGGTTGAGAAAATACCAAACTTAGTTGTGTTATGTAACGTATATTGTACGTCTTGGAATTTATATATGGATGTGATGTTTTGTGTTGTGAAAGTTTATATGTGCTAAGTACATCATTTAGTCACTTAAAATTATGTCTATAATGATTAAACGGATGTCGTTTAGGCTTGGAATTGATCAAAATTGCAAAAATCTGGAGAAAATCAATAGAGCCCGAAGCCGCCGATGACAGATTTTTTCCCGAGACTTAGGATTTTAACTTCAATAGAGCACGCCGACAGCACCATCGACCTCGC
The DNA here is from genome assembly GCA_002079205.1 of Phalaenopsis hybrid cultivar. Classification (NCBI taxonomy): domain Eukaryota; kingdom Viridiplantae; phylum Streptophyta; class Magnoliopsida; order Asparagales; family Orchidaceae; genus Phalaenopsis; species Phalaenopsis hybrid cultivar. The sequence goes on along the minus strand of JXCR01114136.1, from coordinate 249,916 downwards.
CTATGGTGAGCTCATAAAAAAAACCTTTAACCGTGATTTTGACCAGTCAACCGCCGACCTTTAACCGTGATTTTGACCAGCCAACTGCCACTATTCATCATCCCCTTCCTCCTAAAAACACAATTTTCGACCTAGGGCTTGAAAGATCTTGGATTGGGAGGTGATTTCAAGGCTTTTTGACACCAGATTTGATCATCTTTAGGTAAGAGCTTCACTCCAAGCTAAAATATTTGATTTCCACCATAGATTTCTTCCATATTGAGGAGATCCAAAAAATTTGAGAGTGTGAAGAAAATTTGGGAAGAAATTCATGGATCTTAATGTTGAACTCTTAGAATTGCTATTGGAAGCCATGATTTGCATATT